>JANHGB010048105.1:32026-59548 GCA_026283785.1 Coracopsis vasa
TATCTACCCTCCTGGCCCCATGCAAGAAACACACTGCAGGATTTTGCTGCTCTGAAACATTAAGACTTTGAACTAAGGCATGAGCGAGCAGGGGAAGGGGAAAGTGTGAGATGGTCGTCTTCAGTAGCATGAGCTGCCAGCTGGAGGCTCTCGGGAGCTGCCTATCCTGTGGCTGTGGGTCAGGGGAGACATCACACCAGCAAGACCCTAAACCCCCAGCTGGTGTCAGCCAAGCCAAGAAGGCTGAAGGGAGGGGTAAGAGAAAAAGGAAGAAATCCCAGGCTATCGGTTGAACTACATAATAATATAAGTGATATATAACATCCTATCCTGGTGGGAGGACTGCTTTACAAGAACACAACCAGACTGACACTGCAGCAGAATTTTTCAGTGTTAATTTGTAAGCAAATTACAAAACCACATAACCCAAAACTTCCTTGTTCAAAATATTTGGATCCATGCAAATGCCCACGATGTGCGCATCTGACTGAGCTGCAGAGAGCACAGCCAGAGCAAAGGAGATGCAACAAACCTGTGCATGGCAAAATTTCTGCATGAGGATTGACCACATCGACTGAACAGAGCACACAATGGCAGTGGAAAACTGCTCATGGTATTTCAGCATCTGCGAGAACAATAAGACATGTAAATAGAGGGAAATACATGTGTCTTGAATGTCTTTTTTTTGGTGCATCAGCAAGTAAAAATCTGGAAACAGAGACAAAAGCAATAAATTAGGACTGAATACAACATGGGTTTTTTTTCCTCCACCACTCTATGAAAGTGTCAAAGTTAAACAACTCTGACTTCTTTAGGCACATGTTCCAAGTCCTGCCTACTCTTGTGGGACTCCACATATGAAAACCTCTGTGGCAATGTCACCCCTGAACTCCGCGATGGTTCGGCCACGGGCTGTCACTGTGGCCGCGGGCAGGGCCCCTGAGGTGCCTCTGTAGGAGCGCCCGGCCGATCTCCACCGCAGCTCCCGAGGCAGTCTGGTGGGGTTGACCAGGGTCGAGCTGCAAGCAGGGCCCGCTGGGATAAGTGAGTCTTTCGTCTTCTGTCCCAGTAAAGTGGAAGCCATCACCCAGAGTTAGTGATGGTAGAAATAAAGTGTGATCCATGTGCATGTCTCAGAAACCATGAAGCAAGTGAAAAGGACCACCCATGGAATACCTCATCAGCTGTGGTCTGCCTTGTTAGCACGTACCACTTGGGCCTGGCTGTGCCAGGGGCAGTGCTGACACCAGGCACAGCCTTCCTCACAGCACCATGGAATGGAAGAGGGCAACTTGAGATGGGCAAACTGAGAGGGGAGGAAGGGGAAGAGAACGGGGTAGGGAGCATGAAGAAGAGCACAATTAGCTGCAAACAAGGGTGCTGACAAAGGAAAGTTGGGAGTCCAGTGGGATTCAGGAGAGGGATTGGCGAGCAAAACAAGGTTTAACATGAAAAAACAATGAAAGAAAGGGGGACTTCAAGACACCATGAGCAATCCTACTGGGTTTCCTGCTGAGTCTCTGGTAGTTTTAATCAGGACAGCAAGGATGGATGAGAAAAGATACAAAAAAGACACTATACTGAGCTTAGATAATGCCCTACAGAGGAACTGTGTTATGAAAAGTAAGGAATTCCATTCCCTCTTTAAATAAAAGCAAATTAGCAAGTGCCACACTAACCAGCTGATGACAGTTAACAGGAATGGTTACATTTGTCGAATGCTCATGAAAATATCCATCACAAAACAGTCGGAATCTAAAGAACTTTTAAGGAGATTTGTAATGCACATTGTCACACAAAATTATCTTCACTGAAAAAAAAAAAAAAAAAGGAAATCCAGAGTAAAGATTTCAAGGGGACTCCGTATTTAAGGAGGAGCAAACTACAAATCTCAGGTGAAGAAATCCCTGTTTTTGTGAGGATCTATAACCTGTAGCTCAGATATTTTTATATTGTAAAGAGTCTTTCAGGATAGTGTTAAATGATGACTTTCCCCCATGTCTAACAACCTGCTTTCAGTAAAGCTTAATTATCTGGAAAAAAATGCATAAGAAATGTAAACAAAACTCTAGAGAAAACAGGTTTGAAGCAATATACCTTTTTCAGCACTATTTGATCTCAAATATCTCTGAAGATTCTTGGTTGTCAGTTCAACACAATTTAAGTTTGATGACAATAAATGTTTTCCTTAAACATGCAATTACAAAAGGATCTCCGTTGCTTTCTTTTTAATAATGTTTGTAATCCTTATGGCCTTGGAGAAAAGCTTGAAAACATGACCCAGAAAAAATCCAGAAAGCAAAGGAAAAGGCATTAACTTTTTTTTTTTTTCTTAATCTCATGATTTTTTGACGCCTGACTCATTATTTTGCGTGTTTGGAATTAGACATTTTGAAAGTTAAAAAATCCTAAAAAAGACTTCCTTTTGCGAGAAATGTACTTGACGCTTGACAGATATATCACTGCTGCAAATGGCTGATATGTGGACCATAATTTGACAAAGTGAATGTGAGACAGATTGCAAGCTCTGTATTGAAAAGCTGCTGTTGAGAAACTTGTTATTCATAGACCGTAAATGAGTTTTCAGCCTGTTGTGGAGAAAGGTGGTAGAGATACACTGATTCTATAAGCATTGATCTGGGAGACCAGCATATGCAGGTGCACACAGGTGTATGCAGGGCCAGAGATGCCAATACCAGAATGACTAGAACATCTGATGATAAAAAGTAGAGATTTGGCTTTTTATTTATGTGAAATACTACTGTTGCCTTAAGAAAGGCTTCAACTTCCTAGGAGTCTGTCGGAGTTTACAACTATACCATTTGCTTTGCGCAGCACTTCAAGTTATTTTCAGTACTTAATGATGCAGGCCCTGAGAGGTTATAAAATTCTTTGCTGCTACTTACAGAGATGATTTAATCATTGAGATGATAAAAACACCTGAGATTTGTGGCAGTTATCTGTAGAGTTTGTAAAAATTAAAAAGCTGTATATATTAATCCAGTAAGTGTTCTTTTGTCTTGTAGGGGATATTTTCTCTGGAGCTTTTAGAATAATGCATTCATGGAGACTGGGTCTGAAAATGTTAATGCTATTTTAAGTTTTAGCTCTATGGACTGAGAAAGCAAGGCCCTTTCCAGGATAATTCAATGATATATCAAACTTGGCAACTTTAGCTCATGTAAGTGAATTTCTAGAAAAAAGTTGAAACAGATTAAAAAGCATGAATCAGTTTTCAGAAGCTTAAAAGAAGGAACATTTGTTCAGAAGGACACTGAGTTTTTAAAGCCATTCAACATACATTCAAGTGAATGTCTCTGAAATAGTCCTGAAAGAGATTCCTATACCAGCATATGAGATGAGTGTCATTGCTTTTCTCATATAAATAGGAACAAATGCCTTGGGAAACATGATCTGTATCTGCTGATACTAAAAAAGTAGTTATTCTTTTAAATGCTGTCTGCTGGAGTGAGACGACGTAGTATGAATATTCTCTGTGCAATGGAGAGCTCAAATGGCATTCCTTGCCAAACAGTGTCGTGGATGCACAAAGTTTACATAGCAGACTGGAGACCTAAGGATGTCATTAGATAGACAAACCATAAAGGGATCAGCAGCTCCTTTGAGCTGAAAATAGCTGGAGGTAGAGGCACAGGGGTAGTGGATGGGGGAAGTATTGTA
Source organism: Coracopsis vasa (assembly GCA_026283785.1). Lineage (NCBI taxonomy): Eukaryota > Metazoa > Chordata > Aves > Psittaciformes > Psittacidae > Coracopsis > Coracopsis vasa. Next base: position 35,708 of record JANHGB010048105.1, read on the forward strand.
CACGCTTGCCCGCAGTTCAGACTGTCACTCCTAGACCTGTCATTGGAGGCAGATTGCTGGCAGGGCAGGCCTTCAGTCTGAACCACTGCAGCCATTCGCATGTTCTTATGGAAGCACTGCAATAGTAAGACCATCATACTTACTTACAAACAAGTAAGTATGTCCAAGATCACAGATTATTTTCTTGTCTGCTCTAATGGCTCACTCAGCTGCTCCATCTAGTATATTGTGGGGCCATCAGCAGGCATAAATTGTGTGCTCAGCCAGAGAGAGATAAAAGTGTTGTAGTTTCAGAAAGAATCTAGCCCAACATCTTTGTGTTTTAATCTCACACGTCTATTCCAAGTTGTATTTGGGATCTCCAGACCAAGATACCTGATCATCTATTACAAAGAGAAGATTTCTTGATTTCTAGAAAGAAGGAAATATGAGACTGTGATGATGGCTTATTATTTATTATACATAGGCACCACAAGACCCTTTTGATGAGGTTGGCTCTTCTTTAACGAAAAGTTTTATCTGAAATATTTAAGAACAGCTGGATTTAAAAATCATTTAATTTCTTGTTTTGTGGGCTGTGCTTTGGGAGGCAGGAGGGCCAGATAAGCTAAAAGAAGAGCCTTGAGGTTTTGCTGAGAAAATGCCCCCTGCTGAAATTTACTGACACACAGGGCTATTTACCTTTCAGAACAAAGCTCAATGCTCATCAAGTTCTAGAGAATAGTTAATTAAATAATAATAGGATGAAGGGTCTGTCCCTTTTGTGTGGATGTCCTGTTTCACGTCCTTAAACTGGGCATGACGCTTGGATCTGGGAAGACGCAAAATATAATTATATTGAGATTATGGAATATTTTAAACAAAGTAATTAATCTGGTCTTTTCATCAGAATTAACTCAAATCCTTTAAGAAATTGATTCATTTTAAGTGGTGCTGTCTTTCTGGGTGTGCACACATAAGTAAGCATAAATCACTGTATTTAAACAGAAACATTTGCAATTTGGTATCAAAACTTAATAGTGGCGTATATGTGTCAGAGTATTTTAAGAGTTTGTAATGCTACCTAATAGTGTGTCAAATAAGTGTTGTCAAACACATAATGAAAGAGGCACCTATTTTATTATTTTGGCCACTGCTCCTGTCTTGTTTAATTCATTTGTGGTGAAAATGATGGCCCCCAAATTATCACACTTGCACGGAAATAAATTGTTCTCATCTCTGTAAGGAAGTAAAGAGCACTTCTAAATAGTTAAGGAAAGCCCCTGACTTCCCTTTGCTGCAAAGCAAAGAGAAAACCTGAGTATTGCCATATGTTCTTACTCCAAACAAATGATACGCCGCCAATTTAACAGATAGGGGAGGAATAGACACATGGGCTGAAGCTGAACTGTGTTTTGCATCTCACAAAAGGTTCTTACGCACTCATCTGCCATTGCCTACAGTAGGAATTAAGCACACATCTCACAGAATCAAGATCTTAAATAACCATGAGAGAAATATAAAAATGTAAAATTCACCTTGCATATTTGCAGCTTCGATCCATTCCCATATGCTTCAAAGACACTGCCAGCTGGTTCAATTCACATTACCAAATTTAATGTGGCCTTGCAGACATACAAAAGGTGGGCCAATCTTGAAAGAAAACATTTCATTAGGCCTTAGAATCAAACTATTTCTCATGTTCAGAGAAATAAAGGGAAACGTGAAGTTCCTTTTTTCCTCTTCCTAAATTTCCTGTCTTATCAAGTGATTTTATATGATATATTGTCCACATGGTATGCAGGAAGGCTCAAAAATATATCACAGTATGGTGTGTGCTAGTTCTCAATTGCAAGATATACCCAAGTGTTAAGGTTGCCAATTTTCCGCTCTTCCACTTATCTTGTTAAATCAACCATGAAACATCTAGAAGTATAAAAGATCAAGAAGTTTTGGTTTCATGCTTTTTTTTTTTTTTTCTGAAGCATACTGGAGGACTGTACTGGGGTTTCAGAAACTTAGCTTTTTTTGAAGGAAAATTGTGTTTTCAACAATTTATTTTGCAATTTAAAAAGCCTGTCTAAAGTCATTTTGGTTTTTCCTCCAAATAATGAGGATCCATGAAAGTTATATAAGTGTTACCTGAGGAGTGCATCGTATACAGATGCCTGGAGAACAAATCTGTACAAATGTTTCATACTGTTAAAAATACTCATCTATATTTGCAGATCGTTTACAAATGTAAAAATATCATATTACTAGCTGAATGTGCTAGCTGAATAGTCAGGGAAAAGGAGACTGAACAGAGGGCTGCTCACAAGCAGAGACAGGTGACAACATGAGGACTAGTCTCTATCACCAGTTTTTCCATAGCATTGTAAAGGGGATTCTCATCTGCCAAGACAGATGTCAAGCAGATGATTAATCAGTTTTCAGTTCAGAACAATGTCGTCATCATTCTCCTTTGTGATAAAAACTCCCTAAAAGAGCTGAATTGCCCCTGCATGAGCTCTTCTGGCATGAGGAGATCTTTACAGGCTTACTTAAAACCTCTTTTTTATTATGCTCTGCTGTCTCATGTGGCTCAGATGTCTTTTTCTAGAGAATAGTTTTCTTTGCCCTTTATATTCACAAGGTCTCTGTGAAGCAATATGTTGGATATTTCTTTAAGCTCCAAGCAAGGTGGGTCTTTCATCAGAAGACTCCCACCCCATTATGTAAAAAAAAAAAAAAACAAAAAAAAAAACGTAGTCCATGTACCTTCTTTTATGTGCTTTTAATTAGTACTTCAAGCCCAGAATTATAGATGCTAATAGAGATCCAAACTCTGTTCTGTCTGAGTACATATAAACACAGCAAAGTTCACACAGTAAAAATCTTTTTTTAGGGCTAGAAGGTATTACAGCTTGTCTTCTGTTGCTGGGGGTTCTTTTTCATTTTATTTTTTAACTAGAGAAAGTAAAAAGTGAAGCAGAGTGCTTGAATTTAACCTACTTCCCTAGGGACTTATGGTTATCATCAGAAAAGTAGTACACAAGGGGCACACGTGGCATTTGAATTATAGAATGTCAGGACAGAGGTATAGTAAAACTATGTTTGGAGTTTCCATTAGAGCTTCCTGTTGTAACAGATAAATCCAGTTCCATTCACACCTGATAGGCTGATACAGACACATCAGCCACATGTCATCAGTCATCATTTTTTAGGGAGTGTGATAAATTATTGGACTACTGGCTTGAGAACAAAATTTCCTTCTTTGCTGAGGTTTCAGCATTTTTCTGCTGGATCTCCAGGAACTTCAGACCACCTTTCCTTTAACTGCATGGTTGTTTTCTTAATGGAGCTGTCATCCTCAAATCTAATAAAAACTCTCTGTCATCCTTTTCTGGGCTTTCTAGTTTGACAGTTTCGTGTCATAGCTTTGTTCCACAATAAAAATAAAAAATCTCTAAGTGTTCAAGAAGTCCTTGGAAAACAATAAGTGATAGAGTCAGCATTTACAGAGCATATCACAACAGGTCTGACTGACCTTGGCAGCAATAGGATATCACCATCTCTCGTGGATGAGCTATTCCTGAATGTCTGTCTTTTATACTGTATAAGGCAGAAATACCTTTTCTGGATCAAGGCTACTACTTTCTGCTTCTCTTACTCTTTAACAGAGATTGCTTATGATAGGGACATGTTTAATATTATTTGTTTAAGGAATAGCTTCATCTCCCATTAATTCCTGAAATCCTGACTCTTGTTCCATGGTACCTTAAGATAAAAATATATCAGGGCTGTTATCTTAAAGTCTGATACTATTTTATTGAGGAGTATTTGTTTGAGGATTTTCTATGTTTTACTTTTTATCACAGTCAAACTGCAAAGATTACTGTTTGTGCATGTCCTGCAACTCATCTGCCTTTACTCTGGTTACCAGCATGTAATCAACATTGTTATCTTATTGGAATGGCCCTTGTTCTGGGTTTTCTTGGGGGTTTTTTTCAGTTTACAGGAGTACCAGTTGAAGGGAATAAATAGTCAGTATTAATTGTTCATCTTTAAAAACAGATGCTTCAGTAGCATGTGTAAGTACAGCAGAATTGAACATGCATGTTAATCAGATCCTATGAAGCGTGTGGAGGGGAAGCCCCAAGCCACATTTGAAATGATCAAGTCTCTAACAATTTGTTGAATGCATCTAGGTTTATAAGAGCTGCATGGAGACAGTTGCCTGGCTGCATAATGCACTAACAATAATTAAGTAAAACCAACAAATAACTGGAAGTAAAAGAGTTTAAGGAGAAACTCAAGACTTGTTCACAGTTGTAGAATGTAGAAAAAAATACCCATCTTCCTAAGAGACCCTTCCCCCTCCCTGCAGTGGAATTTCCCTGCTTTGAAGTTATCTTGAGAAGGCACGATTTGCAGTTTGCCCAAGAGTTCAGCAGGCCCAAACTGCTATACCACAGGGTAGGAGGTGGTTTCAAAGCTGAAAGCCCCTCTAGAAGAATGGTCTACAAGCATCTTTCTTTTGAATAAAGTGTGACCTCCACTGGTTGCTGTTGTATTCAGAAAACAGCGGAAAAGTCCACATAGAAGGAAATGCCATGGTATTTTGTGGGACAAAATCTTAGTTCAGTGTCAACTGCAAGGTTCCTTTTTAGTTCACTGGAAAAATATGTAATAAGTATTTACATATGTATAAGTAGAACTGCATGGGGTGGGCAGAGAGCTGAAGCACGTGTTTGTGCTTGCTGAGAGTTGTGCATGCCCCTGTGTCTGTCTGCCTGTTTCTCAGTAACATGGGATTTAGCAGTTATGTCTTAAAAAAATAAAAATGAGAATAGCCAGTTGCCGAGACTAACAGTTATGTACTTCTGGTTTATTTGTCTTGCTTTTATGTTTCAATAAGCATTAAAAAATTAAATTATAAAAAACTCAAACTGTCCAGGGCAGAATTTAACCTGGTCCCATGGAAAGGATGCAAACTGAAAGAACCTTGAAGTAGAAAGTAGCGTTAAGGAGAAATATACCATAAAGAAGAGGTTTAAGAAATCTGAGCACAAGTCATTTGTGCTACAGTGGCTAGCTACACTGAAGAGAGTAAAGGGTAGGGAGACACAATATTTCTGAATTTTCATGTCTTTGTGGGTTTAAGTGAGACCCTTAACCTTATTTGAATATGGTATTTTTGTACTTTAATACATTTCATACAGAATGTATAAAAAAGATTTAATAACTGTCTCTTAGCTGTGGTTTATCTCTACCTCAGAGAAAGCCAAAATGAGTTTCTAGTGAAATGGCTGAAAGAGCATACACGGTAAGTCTTCTATCAAATTATTTCTACTCTTGCAGATATGTAAAAGATCTTTCAAAAAGATTCTGTCTTTCTATGTAGAATGTTAAAGTTTGATTCTGTGCCCAAAATTTATAAAAGGAACTACAAATAACCGTTGGAAAGCTAGCTTGCCATCTTCTGCTTTTTAAAACCCCCAAGACTGCTTGCCATCATGTGGAGTTTGCGCTATTGTTTAACCCAAGTTTCTCCCTCAGAAAAGGAAATTCTGTTCTAGTGAATTATATGTTTATGGTTGTAATGGCAATTAAATATCTTGAAAGGAACTAACCAAATCCTCAGGCTTCTGTGCCTTTTTGTTTTTCTCTTTCAGATGTGCATTACAGATAAAGGACTAACTTTTGTGAACACTCTTCTAGGGTAATAAGGACACAAAATGAACAATACTTATGTAATTAGTCAGCAGACACAAACGTTCCAGGATAAGATCTGAAGTCACATAACAGAAATATAACTCAAATACTTACTGTTGTCAACTATTAAAAATTGAAATGTTTCTGCAACATTTCATATTCTCTGGATAGCTTTGCTAAGATGTTCTTGGGGAGTGGGATTGCATAAGAGCAGTTAACTATTTTCCTCCTGCCCAGATGCAAACTATCCCACTGGCACTATTTAAAGCAACAAGATCAGATGCCTGTAGGCATCTGTTTGCCCTGCTGCTCCAGCCTTTGCCTGTCTTAGGGGGTATAAAGGCATCTCTTTGCTTTGTGCTGCCAAGGTTATTAAAATTTTAATAGAAGCAGTTCACTAACACTCCAACACAAACATTTGAGCACAGTAAACTTGACTGACCATCAAAAGTTATAAACTAGCAGTGTTAATGAACTCAATCTCATGGGATCACTGTTGCTGAAAGTTGGGCTGTAGCATGTGTGTAATACTGTGATCTTCCAGTGGCCTCCCAAAGTGCTCTTCATGCACTACCAGAGTGCTCTCCATGCACTCCTGAAGTGCTCTCCGTGCACACCCAAAAGGCCAGACAAATTTTCCCTTAACTTAATGGAAAGAAATGTGTAGAGGTGCACAGGTTATCACACACAAATTAAGGGGTATACTTCCATAGTGATTAGCACTGCTTGTAAGTCAGGAGTTAGTGGGGGCACAACATGCAGGTGTAGCATATTATTGCTAGTTCTGCTTTGGAAACATACTCATATATGTGTCTCTGCCATCTGGTGTTTCTGATTTTCAGGAGAAGCTCTGTATTTGTTTGTCTTCCTTAAACAATCAAAATCAAGCATACAGGTTTGTTTTACCCTTTTGTTTGGTTCATTGGGGAGGTTTTTTGTTAGTAGCATAACAAAGGTGTGGTTTCACAGTCAGCTTCAGCAAATTTAAATTCCTGCTGCTGCTGAAAATGGTGGTACTGCTCTCCTTTCCTTCTTCCTTCAGCTATATCTTTCTGCTGTCTCCCTGAGGATGATGAGGATGCTCATGGCTGCATGTTCAGCTGTGTCAGGAGCCATCTAAAAGAAGCCTCAGATCTCAGGTGGATCGTTTTGGGGTTTTTTGTTCCATCTGACTTTGTGGCAGCATGAGAACTGGTGGTGAAACGAGAAGATTATTTACCTAGGCCTGAGGCAAGGAGAGTGCGGAGGGTGGAGAGAGTGGGTTTGAGGCTTGACTTACTCTGTACTTGTGTTAGCTTAAGCCAATAATAAAACTGCATCTAGGAGTCCTCTTGCTAAACTTGGAGGTGACATGCTTCTTGTATCAAGGAAGACCAAACATTGGAAAATTCCAGTGCTTTTTTTTTTTAAAAGACTTACTTTCTATATATAATATCCTGAGGACTTGAAGCAGGGCCATCACACAGGAAAAATAAATAGGAGTGGATATTGAGCAGAAACAATAGTAAGAGCTACAGCTCAAGTAGATCCAATTACTGGTCATTAAAACATTATTGATGAGGAGAATGTTGAAAATACACTTAAACGCAGCAATTATCAAAAAGGTACACACAGTTTCTAAGCTTTGACCTGGATGAAAATTCATTGAAATAAATTTGTTACTTCCTGTTTTGTTTTTTTTTTTTCCCTCCAATTGATCCCATCCCTTTTCCCACAATTCCTACCTACCCAGTAGGGCCCATGAAACCAGTGGTACTGGAGATGAAGTGATTCTTCTGAGTTACATCGGTATGTGAGCTGGGAAGGGAGCATGGGGACTGTGAGGGGAAGGGAGGGGGAATGGGGGAAACAGATGGATCCTAGATTATGCTGCAGCTGAGGTTGAAATAAAATTTCATCTTAAAAATGGGGTGGCTGCTGCTTCTATGAAACTCTTGGGAATAATTCATCTGCCACTTGATAAATTGGCAGGGTTTCTTTCCAGGTTCTCTCCTCTATTCTCCTTCATGCTTTGTATGTGTATACATGTGTGTGAGGTATGTGTATGTAATTTTCAAGATGCCTGGCCCCTTTTTTCTCCTTGGCTAACTTCTGAAATAGAGCTGTCAGGATGATTCCAGCATTTGGAGCCATATTCTTTCTGACAGAATATAACTCTTCTCCACAGTTTTCCTTTTTTATGGCCTGAAGTCAATGGGAATATTCAATGCAACCTAAGGTCAGGTTCTTGAATTTTAACACAATTTCCCATGAGAACTAGAAGGATGAAAATTCCTTTAAGAAAGGGAACAAAAAGTGGAACAGTAATATAAGGAGTAAAGACTTGTTACATGGCTTTAAAAAAAGCAGTTTGAAAAGGTTTCAGATCTGGGGGGGAATGAGCTTTATTTAATCTGTCCAGGAATTTAACACCAGTCACTGTTTTGTCAGTCATTTGTATAGAAGGATTGAACTCTCTCAGCAACTGGCCATGCTAGCAGTCCTGAACTTCGGTAGGTCAGCTGCAAGAAGGTACATCAAGTTAAGTAATTTCAAAACTGTGTTGAAATATAACATATACAGTCATATGAACTTGTATGACATGGAAGGATTATAAACTATGCCGTAGCAATAGGCTATACAGGAATACAGCCACTGATTTCTTGTTGAGTTCTTTAAAATATAGAAAAAGGGTCAGTTATGAGCTGGACAGATTTGGCCAGTTCTTTTATAGCTGATCAATGTTATTACTTGGTATCTTGGGAGGCAGAGATTGTGAAGACTTTAGCCAACAAAGTATTTCATAACGCTGAAAGAAATGGTGCTGTTCATTTACTTTCTGCAAAGGAAGAGGTTTTATGCATGTGCCCACCTCCACAGAGTGGAAATTCACAAGGACCTAGTTTTTATCTAGGCAAAGTTTCCCATATAGTAAGTGGAAATTTTAGATCTCTCTAATATCAGTTGAGCTTTGACAAATTTGAATTCTCTTGTTCTACATATTTCTGATGTCAGGAGTCTTGGGTTTTGCATTAGTGAAATAGGGTGAGAATGAATGTGTTGCTATTTACAAACTCTTTGAAGATGCAAGGTTCTGTATATATAGAAATCATCACTTTTATGTGGCTTTGCGCTAAAAAGGATTACATTTTACTGGTGGTACAACTTTATGTTGATCAATGAAGAATCTAAATAATAAATTTAGAGAAGAGTATCTTACTATATATGTTCCATTAAGAAAGACAAAATATGCTTTAGTCATGTAATTTTTTAAGCTTTTGTACATCCTCAAATTCCACCTGTCAAACTTTGTTGCCATCTTTAGTAATGATTGCAAAGTGAGACATTTTCCCATTTTTCTACATTTGGAGGGGCTTACCATCCAATAATAATCCTATCTTATACATGGTTTTAGAAAACAGATTTTAAGTTGAAACATTGGCTAAGAATTATATTTTAACTATGATGTAGCATTGCAGGGAGTAAGATAAAATCCACAGAGTATAACATGCCATTGGGAAAAAAAAGTAGAAGAGCTGTTCCATGGCAAGATGAACTACAAAAACTCCAGCTTTCTAAATAATGACCAGTCCAATTACATGTAAGCATTTTATGCAAAATCTGCTCTCAGGATGATACTTACAGTATTGACAGGGCCTTTGTATTTTTGCCCCACAGCCCCATTCATTTTTTAGTCTTTTCATAACAGTATCAATTCTTTTACACTCTATTTTCAGCCTGCTTCGTGTTCCCTTGTCTCACCTCTCCTTCCCTCTACCCCTCCTCCACACCCGTTCTCTCTTTCTCATATCATCTCAGAGCTGTTAGAAAAATACTGTCTTTTTGTGTGCGATGTTCTTCAGCTTTAGCAATTTTCCATTTCACTTTTTTCTCGTTATACTTTTTCCATTTAATATTTGGGGAGAAAAATCCTTTTGTTTAAAGGTGAGCCAAATACACCGTCACAATGTTTTGGCCCAAGTTAGTGTTTTCAGATACAAAGTTTATTTACAGTTTCCTGTGCTTTCCATTTGACTGTTTAATTAAAGAAGGAGGAGGGGGAAAAAAAGTTTTAGCTTTTACCATCAGCAGCAGGTGTATTTTTACAACTGCCACTGTTACTCATCCCTCGTCTAGCTCGCAGCAGCTTGGAAGCTCCACAGGCTTGCTTACACAACCTAGGTCTCATGACATGTGGGAAGACATTGGTCTTGATCTAAAATGGTCTCATGAGTATGGTTTAGGGGATGATGCGATCCGAGTGAGTTCTAAGGAGGGAAGGAAATTGATTTAAGCACTACAAAAAATCGTTAGGGCAGTATGGTGTTGTGTGGGCAGGTGTGGTTATCTGAGCTGGCTAGGAGGTAGAATGCAAGTGATTCTAAGTAGAGTCCCCGGGTTTTGAAATCGGAGAAGCCTTCATCAACAGAGCATCTTCTACTAGTAAAGGCTGTATTTTCAGAGTAAATGAAGACTGAAGGGAACAGTAAGCACTTTTAATTTTACTACTGATTTGTGTATATTAGTATAGAGACCATCTCTTTGCATTTAATCCATGACTGTTCTGTTTTAGCTAATACTTCCTTACAGTTTATATAAAAAGGCTGTGTAAAACTGGACAGAAATGATGATATACCAATCTTATGATATACAGAGCTGGCGAATACAAAGATACCACAGCATTTAGGCACCATGGTGATAGATGCCTTAGAGATAAATACAAGAGAGGCAAATAGAATGAGTCAACGCATTGCCCAATTTGCATAAAAAATTTCATAAAGTAACTTACAGTGTTTGAGAAAGAAAATAAATATTTGGTGTTTAAGTTGCCATGGTGTTGTGGTAGTGAAAAAAACAACACTATGAACAAATAGTCTAGAGCTACATCATGAGTTTACTAACCAGACACTGTCTTCTAAGTAACAAAGTGAATATGAAAAATGCTTTAATTATGTGGAGGTGAAATGTGATACCAGCTAGTGTAATAACAGGCTTTCCTATCCTTTTAGCTTATAACGCAGATTTCACCCACTGACTTCAAGAAACTCTGAAGAGAATTTTGCAGCAAGTGCTGTGAATTCCTGTATTTACTCCAATGAATGAGCTTTACTTTTCTCTTTCTGCTTTGGTCTTGGTGATAGAAAGAGCAGGTTTCATCAGCCTCTGAGAGCATTTTCAGCTTTTTCTTTCAGTTGGGATGAACATTTACCCAGTTTTACTATGCTTCTTTTTGAGTCAGAAGCATTTTTTAATAGATCCTTTAACCCAAGGGTGATGAATGCTTCCCCTTGCATACTCCTCTAGACTAACATCTGGTTTCAGCAGACCACTTAAACACATGCCTAAGTGCATCTTTAAACATTTTGTTGGGCATATGCTTAAAGGAGTACGGTAGGCACATTAAAGAGCAGGATATTCTTAAGTGCTTTTTTGAATAAGGGCCTAAATGGGAATGAAAAGAGAATTATGTGCCTTGTTTTAGTTGGGAGAATTAATTAGGAAAGTATGTTTAATTTACTGATATTATCTTTTGTATTTATATAACTTTAAAGATTGCAGAAAAATGCTTCACCTGAATTTTGTTCAGTACATATGTTTTAATAAGTACAATTTCCCTTGGTAAGGTTTAGCTGCAAACGTATTGATAAAAAAGGAGTGCTTGGTTCCATTCAGCCATATGCTAGAAGATGAGCTTGCAAGACTGAAAAAAGGTTTTGGGAGGGATAAAGAAAAAAGAAAATTGATAACTTCATGCTAACTTATTGGAAGGTGCATCAAGGTACAAGAATTTTGTGCATTTGCTTATAGTGCAATTATTTTTGAGTTGATATTTTTTCTGTCATACTTTAATGGGTAAATTGCTAGGAAAGCGGAGTTCTGCATCATAGTATGGCAAGACTACTTACCTTATTTGTAGTCCATTTACTGAGGGCAAAGGTAAGAAATTTAAGGATAACTTAGCATATCCACCCCTGTTATGAAACTGCTTGGTATTCTTTTAAGCTTCCATAGTAATCAAGAGGAAAACCCTAAGCAAATGATAGCAAAATTAGGCATCAGAATTACATTAGAGTTACTCAAATTAGGGCTCAATGGAATAGGCACCTGGATTTATTTATTTTTTCTTCTCTGTTTAACTTTTGCTGAAAACTCGCTGAAGAATGGTATATTTTCCCACTATTTTTCCTTGCAGATAACTTGAAATAAAAGGAAACTGTCCCCCAAATACATACTCATGCAGGCATTCGGAATGCAATGAGTGTGTTTTCATTATGGTGGCAATTTCAGATGTGAGCAACTATAGAGCAAAAAGTAGAAAAAAATAAGTAACATCTTTGGAGGTAAATTAAATTGCAGTACCCAAAGAACTGAGATCTGTCTTTTATAATTTGGACATGACAAAAATGAAATAAAAATAAAAATTCAAACTAGATTCTCCACTGATTTCAAATGCCTTCGTAAAAATGAACTTGAAATGGAGTACGGGGACTGGCACAGCTTACAAATATTTTTCTCTTCATTTTCAACATGTACTCATCAATGTGTACTCTGTGTAAAGATTTTGTCTACAATTCAAGAAGGCTTTATAAATGAAATTCAACAAAAGCAATCATTTCTCTAAGCAGAAATGATCTTATCCAGGACAGTCATTTGCATAGTGTATATCAGTGTATGTGTGCACATCTATGTCTGTGGAGACGATTTAGGGAAAGGGTAGGGAAAAGACAATTCTGACAATATTATTTGTAAAGTATCTCTACCCATTCATTCCCTGAATGATGTTGCACCATCTAAAACACTAATTGGATTGCACAATTGCATGACTCTCCAGAGTATTGCATCTCAGCAATAAAATCCCCACAGAGTCATTTATCATGTCAAAGGGTAAGTGATATTTTTTGGGGTATTCATCTGGATAGATGAAAAAAACCACTGCAGTTTGGAAATTTATAGGTATGACCTGTGAATGAGTGATCTGCAAGATTATGCACCGAATGTGGTGCAAATGGCAACATAAAAGGCATTTCAGTATATAAATATTAGATGTCTCTTTCTAAATTCAGGATACACATAGTTCTAGCCAGTCCTCAAATACCACTTCTGCTTCCATAATGGGGTATCACAAAGTAAGTCAAAAAAATGTGGAGTCCACCAAGGAATAAGAAAGTGGATTTTTCAGGTAGGAGGGTCCTGTTTTATTGGTCCATAGCAATCTGTGTTGCAGGCAAGCCAGTCTGTCTTTGCTAATGCTGTAATGTGTTCATGTTCAGTAGTCTTCCTGGCTGAAGTTCACTAAAGATATCTCTGGGAGACCATCGCTTTTTCTAAACAGTATGATTTTTCCAGTGAGGACTTCAGTCTTGAGTTTGCAAAAATCAACACTTTTGATTGACTTTAAAACTATGAATAGTGGAGTCCAATAGGAAAGGCCTTTAACTTCCAAAAGTGTGTCAGGCTAGACTCTACAGACAGACAGACTTTTAAGCCTACTGCTGTAAGTACCTATCTTGCCTAACTTCAAAATGCCCTGCATCAGCTACAGGATAAGGCCAGGAGCACTTGCACCCTGAGTTACCAATGTCTGCAGTACAGAGACAGGAGAAATGCAATCTTAACCATGCATTAATGATGCAGAGCAGCATGGTCTCTTATGTCATGTCCAAGCACTACTGGAATTCACAAGTATTCTTTTCCTTACCTAATGTATATAACCTAGCCTGGTAGTTGTTTCCCGTCTATCAAGTATATGTCAGATTCTGCGCTCCAGCACTCCCAGTTCAAAAAGTTTCTTAACTAATGGTTTCTTGAGTGTCCAAGGATTAGGGACTGCTAAGGGCTTAGTAGTAACTAAGGGCCTTCTCCTTCCGAAAGGGAGGCTTAGATGTCTTTTGGGCTCAATTAGGTATTTAATTTTTTAAAAAAATAATTTTTTTTAATTAAGTGATGAATCCTGGATCTTTCCTGCTGCAGGTTGTAATCCACCATCCTATCATTTGGTTTTCTGTGTCTTTCCAAAAGGAAATTTTTGGCAGGACAGGTGCTAGAAAATACTTCTGCATCTGCCTGTCTTTGGGAGGAAAAACTGAGTGAGGAAAGACTCACTCCCCTTTGTTTCATGGAAAAAGTGCTTGGAAGAAGACTCTATGTTTTGCTTCTTGGGTGGAAGGAGGTATCTCCCCCTGTGCATGCTAACATGGCATAATTGTACAACTTTGAATAGTCTCTTCCCTTTGATATTTCCAATTTCTCCTAAGTGCACGGACTTCCCATGTGCGATTCCTAGCTCTCCCCAGGACTTGTGAAATTTTGCTATCTATCTAAGTGGGATACCTGAAATTCTATTAAGTGGTGGGCTCACCCCCTCCTCAAAAAGAAAAAAGAAAGAAATTTTATTAATTAAAAGAATTATTATATAATACATTACTGGTGTGGGGAAGGACACAAATTGCTCTGAAATTTGAAATACAATGAGGTTCCTGAGTACCTTTGGAAACTAGGTCTGCAAACCTGAGTTTCACTGAAAAAAAAAATAGAATTTTATATTTTGAAAGCTAAATCATACAAGATAATAAAATTTTCATGCATTAGTTCAGTAGCTGTCCCAATTTTAACCTTTGCCCACTCACTTTTTAGGGCAATTGGATCTTTAGTTTAGCTAGAATGCTCTGGATTCACCACAGGATTTTATGAAGAAAAAAATGACTTGTGAAAATGAAGAAATTCCTTGATGATAGAATTGCAGGTGAGTATTACCTACAAGAACAGAGTTTCAAATTCATTTAAGAAATTCCTCAATGCCTGATTGATGGAATAGGGGAAAGGTTACAAATGTAACTTAACTTTTTTCCAAGCTGCTTATATTCTTTTCTTAATCTATATTCTTTCTTCAGACACAGGAGGTTAGGACTGGATTTTTTGCTTAATAAAGTATGCCTGCTTTTGTGTTATTGCTACTTCTAAACAGAATGTCTCATTCCTCATAAGATGGAGTTCCACAATTACATTTTATTGTGCAAGCAAAGTGGTTGTTTGCTCAGATTTCCACTGACACGAGGAGGCTGTAGTGCCAAGGTGTAAAGTCTTCATATAGAGTAATTTGCAGGATTCAGCCGGAACTTGCAGTTGAATGCACTGTTTATTCTGAAATAACAGTAATCTTTTAGCAGGGTATTACAGAAAGTGAACAGCGATATGCTCATGATATAGAGGAAATTGTACACTGTTATAGTTATTGATTAACATATTAGAACATGTACATGGAAAACTCATGAACTAAAATGGAGAGTGTGTACTGATACAGCGTTTTTTTTCTAGGTGTGTTACTAACACTTGTGTTATTAATGCAATTAAGCAAATAATATTTGTAGAAATACTGTATTTATTACTTATTGCTGCTAGATAATTTAAGCAGCAATATCTAGCACCTTTTTATGTAAAACCAGTTGGGTAAGGTTAGAAGTCACTGGAGTGAGAACTGATATTTTTTTAAATGATCATGAGTATATTTAGTGTTACTCTATTTTTTTCCCCTTTGTAATTTTTTTAGCAGCAATATGGTATGATTCCCACTATCTGTGTTTCAGCAGTTTATTTCAATAACACAAAATAGTGTTGCTACTGGAAAAAATCACATACATTATAAAGTGCTACCCATGCACACAATAGTGGCACGAGAACTTTGCACTACATATAAATATGCAAATAAGTTCCATATTCATTGGCAAAATGGAGTTAAGTTCTTTAAGGGATCTTTGATAAAGCTTTATTTTGTTTATTATAATAAGGGAGAATGAAATATATGCCAACCTCCACAATGAATGAAATAATTTAATTCCAAATAATGATAAGCTTAAATTTTGCATACCTGAGAAATATCTTATTTCTATATTCAGGCATGGTCATTAAATTTTTAAATAGCTTAGTAGTGAGTTCATTAATTGCACAAGTAGCATTACTGGCATGTTACTTGGCTAAAGCAGTCATCCTACCATACCTTCAAAATATTTTTGGTACATTGACCAAAACAAGAAGTTCTGTTATTACTTCCTATTACTGTGATAAAATGCTGATAAATTTAAGTAGCATGTGTTTGCAAATATGGAGTATCATTTTTTGGTTTTGGTTTGGTGGTTTGTTGTTGTTTTTTTTTTTTAGAATAAAAGAAAAAATCTCTATTGAATGTGCAATGCAAGTAAGTGTTTTTCCAGTTCAGCCATTTCTGCTGAATTGTAAACAATTGGGTTGTTTCAAGAGGAGAGTAGCATGGTCCGTAACTCTGACAGCTAGTAGTAGTTTAGTTTACTGCTTCTAACACCTGCCTTCTGGCTTAATATTGGAAGCAAGAAGCATGCAATTAAGTATGAGGAAATGAAAATAAATGACACTGTTCATTGCACATTACAAAGTGCCTGGCAGAAAGAATGCAGCTTGCCTGGACCTGGTGACCCCTGGGGAAAAAATGTCTCGTGCCTGGGAAAGCGCCAGTGAATCAGACACTGACCCTGTTTTTTTATCTTTTAACAAATGCTTTGATTTCCTTCTTAACAATTTCAAAGTTCTTTTTTTTTTGTAATTATAATCAGCTTTTAAATAGCAGGCAGATATTAAAGTGAAACATGTACTGCGTGTTTAGAGGCTACAGGACACCAAGTATGCAAGGATATTTTCTTAATCATTGCTCGAGAAAAGTTATTTGGATTACATCCCTAATCAGACTGATTTGAACTGATTGTTAAATTCTAAGTCTTATTCTAGAGGTGAACAGGTTTTTAAAAGATTAATTCCATCTAAGCAGCAATATTGCAATTGAACGTAATATTACTACATATACAACTCAAACTCTGCCCTCACCCCAGAATCTGAATGCTTAAAACTTTCATTTTAAAGTGCCTGCTCTGTGAATGACATACCTTTTTTCCACATATGGCTCATACAGTTGTTAGAACATTATAGTAATTGATTTTAGTTATTCATCCTAAATTGTCTAAGCACCTTTACAAAGCTGAGTAAACATTATCTTGATATTACAGAGCAGGAAGAAACTGCACCATAGAGAAATCTGGTCTATTGCTCAGAACACACAACACATCAGAGCAGTTGAAAGTGAGATACCCAGTTGAGCAAGGAAATAAAGGGTTTAAGATAAATCATGTTATTGTGCTACAGAAGTAAAATTCATCTTTCTTAGATCCTAGATGACTCTAATGCATTAATTCAGCCAGAATTGTCTGGTTTAGATGGTCACACATAAATGTTGGGTGAGCTTTCCTAACAAAAGCAGAAGCATGTAGACACTTTCATGTCTTCATGATCTACTACAAAACTAGAACTCAGATGAGGTTTGCCAAAATCTGTAAACTTTTCAGTGAAACTAAGTAGAGAGAGAATATTAGACAACAGATAGAAATGCTGCCAAGACTTTGTGGGTTTTAATTTTTGTCGTGAAGAAAGGAGCATCTTGGTAACTTGATAGGTATTGTTTTGAGTATTATTTTTTGTTGCCCCATAACCCATAGTAAAACTCAAGGGTTCAGACTCAGGAGGAATTGAAACCTTATAAAGATTCATCACAGAGCCTCCAAACCAAAACCACCAACTTTCACATTTCTGGCTGTATGCAAGTACATGAATTCTTTCTCTCTCTTTAATATTACATGCACACTCTATAGAAGGATTTATCTTCTTTTAACCCCATTGTAGGTAAGTTTCCCATGTTCCATGAAAAGGTAGTCTTCTCTATTGCATTTCTTCATAGGACTTTTTAGACACCAATAGAAAAAAAGGTATTTGGATGTCACTCATTCAGTTTCTGCTAGTTAAAAAGCATATCTTTCCAGAGATGCTTTCTATCCATAGTCCTGCACAACATGAAATATGGTTGACAGCTATATTACCACACTGCAGATTGCAAAGCAATTCACATTCACACTTCTAAGTGCCTCTCCTTTCAAGACTTATAGACGTATGCCAAATTACTTGCATTGTGGTATATGGCCTTCTATATGTACTTTATAGAATAGGCTTTTGGTTTCCATTAAAATCAATGAAGTAGAGCCCAAAAGAGCTTTTCCGAAGTGTGTACTAGATGTCAGGCAAGGTTTATAATAAAATATTTCATGTATAATATGCATCTTCAACATATTACAGTGTTTATCTTTAAGATGGTATTTCCTGTATTTGGGAATTTTTGAGAATTTCCTGTACATTGGATCTATCAATTTATTTCTTTCTTTTTTTCAATGATGTTATTAAAGTTTCCCATAGGTCCAGGGTAGCTAGAAGAAGGCAGCAATACTGGTTTTAAATTGCCTTGAAATTTAGAGGACAAAAAAAGAAATGCCTGGAAATCACTGTCACTGGCTGTTGTCAGTAAATGCAAAATCCATTAAGTTTTGTTCTAGTTAAAAGGGTGTGTTTTACCAGAGTGGGGAAGGTACAAGTTGGGTTAGTGATTGTGTTTCCATATAATTTTTCCAGCCCAGACCCCGTTAAGTTGTATTCTTCAGAGTGTGAATGAATTCCATAAAGTGTTTTTTACTTTAATTGTACCAGCTGTGAAAACTGTTCTGCATCTCAAAGATGTTCTCTAAGATCATGTTCTATGGTTAGCAAACATCACTGCATCCATTTATCAGAATAACTTGAAAGAAATTATAAGGAACAGGCTCCTAAATGTACTGGAGTAGTTGTATTTGATAATTCTCCATAAGTAAATTTGAAAATTAAGCAAACTAATGCCCTTTAGAAGAATGTTGGACTAATTAGTCAGACAGAAAGTATGCTGGTTAATTTCAAAATACCGAAAAGAAATTTCTGGAGATTAAATATAGTTTGTAAGAATTACTATACTGGGACACACTTCCTCTTATCTCTGAAAATAGCCCATGAATGGTATGAGTAGGTTGTAGCAAACAGTGCGAGTATGGTGTAGTCTTTCATTTCATGTGCTCGGCAGTAGCTTCTGGGAGCCCTAACCTCCATGAGTTCATCAAATCTCTTTCAACATCTTAAAAATCAAGTGTGTCACAACAAGAAAGTTTGTCCACTGAAGTGGTGGAACGGAAAAACAGAATCTCACAAGTGAGAACTTTTTATGCTTTTTTCACCAAACTGTGAAGACTCAGCCACGATTACGTAAGCCTTTTCTGCATCATTTTGGCAGCTCTAAACATCCTCAACCAAGGTGACAAAAATCAACCAAAGTACCCGAAATGCAGCTGTAAGCAGCATAAAATGAAACAAAAGGCAGAAAATCAAAACTTGCAAAAAAAGTTGCAGTATCTTTTATCTTAAAATAACTCATAAGATTAGAAAACAGTTTAAAGGGGTCAGTAGTTCTTTGCCCAGGCTTTCACTTGCAGGCCAACCAGATGCTGGAGATAAGGTAAATGTGGAAAAACTAAGATGCCTGAAGAGGTTTAAAACTTATATTAATGCAACATGCATGGCTCAGACTCTAGGAAATTACTTTGTGATAGCAGCATACAGAGAGAATAAATCTCAACTCAGTACTACTGATGCTAAAGTTGAATTCTGCTCAGATTGCTGAAGAAAGCATCTCCAGCATACAGAGAAAATTATGGCACAACACTGACTGCCACCTGCTGCAATCCTGAGATAAAATGTGGGTGCTAGGATATTGTTACCCAGATATTATTAGCTCATTGGTGGTTCACTGTAAATGTTCTTCAAGTGAACTGCTCTGGAGACTGCTAGCCAGATCTTCGTCTGCTGACAAGAAAAGAAGATACGAATGTGGGGGAAACCAAATTCTCACTTAGCGTCCCTGTTGTCTCACGCAAGGATCTTCTGCAAGACTATGGTAGACTGCTTCTTTACTTTCTCTACTTTTGTTTTCTGCTATTAGCCCCAAAGAGTGCTGCATGTCCACAGCTGTGGAAATCCAGTGTGTCTTTTAAAAAGTTGAAAATGAGCTTATATACTTATACAACAGAAACATTGGAGATAGCTCTTTATATTTTTGGTTTAGCTTGAAGGTGGAGACCAAAGTTATGGCTGCTGGTCAAGTGCTTCAAAGTAAGAGCAAGGCCAGCATTCGGATGTGGCTGATAAAAGCTGAGGATGCTGAGATCTTTCCACAGTGTACACATGAGTATGGCCTAGTATGATGGTGTGGATGAAAACATGAAGATATGAATGCCCCCTTACAGGAAGTGTTCAAGGCCAGGTTGAATGGGGCTTTGAGCAACCTGGTTTAGTGAAAGGTGTCCCTGCCCGTGGCAGGGGAGTTGAAACTAGATGATCTTTGAGGTCCCTCCCATCCCAAACCATGCTATGATTCTATGATTTTATGATTCTGTGATGTGAAGTATACCTCAAAAACATATCTTGCCTTTTCAGTCCCAGAATTGTGAGGAAAATGAAATATCTGCTATTGACTAATGAGTGTACAACAGCTTGAAAAAAGGGGATGGTGATTTCCACTGAAAAGAGGAAAGGAAAAGTCTCTTTGGAATACATAAAATATGATGTATTAGCATAATATTGTCATTGAAGATCAAGTGTTATAATATTTTATATTTTTTCATTGTTGTCCAATAAATATACAGCAATAGCAGGTGAATATATCAAATGTATACATAAAGTCTTCCCACTGTATCTAACTGTTCCGTATATTACTGTTATATCTTCTGAGATTAAGTAAACACAGAACATAATGTACTCTACATAAATATAGCACTACTGAATCATAATAAAAATTTAAAAATATCCATTTACCATGAGAACTGTGTCAGAATCTCTCAGTGAAAATGTTGGTTCCTGAAATGGGAAGGTTTTTTTCTTTTCCCAGAAATGTACCGATTTCAACTAAACTTTGGTTTCAAGAAGGATTTTCTGGTTAAAACTGAAGAAAACTCGCATACCTAACCAGCCAATGGATATGTGTGAACCAAGAGAACACAAAGGTCAGTTTGCTCTTCTCTCTGCTCTACATAAGAGTCTTGAACCTGGATTTTCCATCTAGGTAAATGCCCTCCCTCTTGCAGGTAGTTTCAGTTTCCCCACTGAATGTGCTGCCATATGTTTACACGTGTGAGAAAGTGACCATTTGGAAGATGAAGTCTCAGACTGGCTCTAGCACAGCAACCCAAGAACTTCAGGGGAGTAAAAGATGTTTGTGTTCTCAGAAAACATTTGCATATTTACAAAATTATCGTTAGAAAATAGAGTTCTGACAAACTCGAAAGTATCAAAAAAGGACATAACTTCAAAGACATTAATGCTTCCTTGAAATAGTAATATTTCAATAGGTAAGCACTGCAGCAGTAAGCAACCTCTTTATTTACTGTAAGTGAAGTAACGGTGCATACCAGAATTCATGCAGCAGAGAGAGAAATGTTGCATGTATTTGTAATCTGTGGAGACAGCAACAATTTATTATTATGGCCAAGAAAAGTATGAATTCAATACTTCTTCCAGACTTCAGGAAAAACACAGCCCACTAAGCCAGCTGCAGGTGAGGACCATCCAGAGGCCAACTGAGTGTCAGAGCCAGTTGCTAATCTACCAAAGTGACCACAAAGCTGCATGTGCTGAAGCCAACAGGAAACAGAAAAAAATGAAGCCAAACTCTCACCACGTTCAGTTCTGTGGCCTTGTATCTGTTTGCCATAATACCTTCTTACCCTGCATCTCATTTCACTGTCAGGCTATCTCCTGAAACATAAATTCTTTGCTTGTCCCCTCAATATAAGATTTTACTTTATTTAGAATGTTTGACTCTATTTGCGAAGGCAGGATAAAGCATTTTATTTGTGCTATGAAATGAGAGAGTGGAGCAAGCTCCTGCAGGCAGGCTGCTTTGTTGAGTCAAATTTATACTCTCATTTTGAGTGTGGAGCTCATACCATTCTTCACTTCACAGGAAAAGATATGCTTTACGCTAATAGATAGTAATCTCTGTACAATCCCTACTCACTTTCTCTGCTTTCAGCCACGCCCTAGCAGGAAATTTCTCTGACAAATTAACATGGGAATTAGCTCTTTAACTGTGTTTCCAACTATACTTATCAGTTATTTTTTTTTTACTGTTATGACAAAGAAATTTTACTAATAATGGTAATAGACCTTTGATAACAGATAAAGCCCAGACACTGAAAACTCCTACACGTGGACTGTTTACTTTCCTAGTACATTTTGAATATGAGCTAAGTTCAATTACTGTTATTTTTAAAGCACATTTTAAATTGGGAAAATAATAAGTGAAAAAAAAAAAAGGCATTGTCTTCAAAAATCTAAAAGGTGAAGTGCTGTTTTCAGGAAATATTAAGAGTGAAGTTGGTTATAGATGGTCTTGCACTATTTTTGTTTTCTGTGATCAGTATAATAGAGTGGTTGTATATAATAGATAATGCTAGCTATGTCAGTATGGGTGTCTTGCATAAGCTAAATAAATAAAAAGTGACTTAGCTGCTATTTACCTTGCAGCAGGTGAACAAGTAAGGTGACAGTGAAATAAATTATTTTTTCCTGCCAGCTAAGCATGTCGTCAATCCTTCTTACTAGAGTAATGAAGCAAGGAAACAATATTTTGTTTGCTTTTCACTGTGGTGGAGGAGGCTCATATCAAAAAGGAAGATAGCACTTTGAATTTAAGGTTAGCTGTGGCACGGTATTATGGCGTGCCTGCTAAATCAGGTACTGCTTTCTGTTTTAAAACAATCTGAGATGGCTCTATACTATCCTGTCATGAACATTGCCTCCTAGAAATTGCTTACATTAGTTGTGAAGAGCACACATGGGCAACTTATTTGGGTCTTAGAGTCATGGTGTTGTGGAAATTTTATTGATGTACTGCACAGAATTTTTCCAGAGGAAGCATATGTGTCTTCTGTTGATAATCAGATGCTCTTAATTCTTACCTTCTTGCAAAGTGGGACTGTAAAGTGCTAGTGCAAAAGTAAAAATCAACATTAATTTGCTTCTAATTCAGTCTTTCACTTGGGAGTCCAAGCTTCAGTTTAAATTTCAGGGGTGCCATTCAGAGCAAAGTATTTGTAGAACTTAAAAAATGGCGTTTTACAAAGGCAGCAGTGAAAATGGTGATGTGTTGTTTACTTCCCCTGACAGAATTGCAGGGTGGCTTTTCTCCACGGGCTCTTTGATATTAGACTATTAAATCCACTTGCACTACTGGTCCTGGGCTTCTGAAAACTTCTATAATACATACATCTGACAGCTCTGAGAAGCAGTGGGAGGAAAGTGTAAGACTGTGCAAAACTGAATCCTGTGGCAGCTGGGCAAATTGCCAGTAAATTCAATGAAGCTTTTCATTAAATTCAATGTGGTTTACATTAAAGCTGAATTTGGCCCACTGTCTACAGCTATTAAAGTTATACAGCTTTAAAAAGTTACATGAAATTTTACCTACTTGCAAAAATTCAATTTCATGTTGAATCTATTTTAACCACCCTTGAAAAATACTTTTAAATTATCTGTTAAGAAGTCGTATGGTGTATTGCTTCTTTCTTTATTTTCTGTCTAGATGGATCAGTTGAAGCACATGCTGATGGGTTCCCAGATAGTTTTGCACACACACTTAATGGCAGCAAATGAAAATGTGTATATGTGGTTCATTTGTATTTAAGAAAATTCTTCTGTTGATGAAAGATTCTTTATGACTGTGCTAAAATGATGCATAATTAAGATTGTTCTCACCTTTCCCCTTCAAATTTGTATTAAATTGTTTTGTTAATAACAGCCATGTGTAAATGTCCAGGAGTCATGAACCTTGAGAGTTCCACTGAGCAAGACATACTTTTATGTCCTAGAGGATATGGAAAAACGGTATTCCTTTCCTGACAATCCTAAGGAAGTATAAATGGAGAAGTCCAGCTAAGACAGATCTTATTTTGGCTTAAGGGAAAATTTGAGAGATATATGTGGTAACAAGGCTGGTTGAATTCTGCATGGGAGACTTTGATACTTGACTGAACATTGTCTTGCTTTAGTTTGCAGTAGTTTTATCTTGTCCAACAGGAGACATGGAATGGTCCCTATGCCTCTAAAGTCCAGATTTGCTGCCATTGTTTCAAAATTGTGCTGTTGCTTCTCTGTGTAAAATAATGATGCTCCCTTTGGTTCTCTGTAGAATCATAGAATAGTTAGGGTTGGAAAGGACCTTAAGATCATCAAGTTCCAACCCCCCTGCCATGGGCAGGGACA
>JANHGB010048107.1:0-15802 GCA_026283785.1 Coracopsis vasa
AACTGATGAGTTGTGTGACATCATTGTTATGGTATTTAAAATATGTTGATTGATTACAGCTGTAATAAATGCTGTAGTCATAAAATTTATGCTTCCAGGAATTTGGGAGATTGATACTATTGAAACATAATTGGAACCATAGCCCTGTGTTCTGAACATTGCCAGAGTAAGCCGATTTAAAGTTTTGAGTGCAACATGGAATAGGGAGTAGATATTTCTGGCCAAGCTATTGATTAGTCTCAAGGGTTGTTTTTGTACCACTGAACTTAAAGGTAAGTAATCAAACCATAAAGACATGCTCTTCCATTATATTACATCTCTTGAGAAATTTTGAGACCTACTTACACTTGCAACAGGTTTATGCTAGAGAAATACCTGTCTGGAGCTTTAGTGATATTCCAGAAGCTTAACGATCCTGTAAAAAGTGATGCTATGGAAAGGGAGATAGCTTGAAAGAGATGTTTAGTGGAGGTTTTCCTGGACTATGTATCCATGTAAACTATTCCTGGAGAAGTCTTATGCAACAGGAATACAGTGCTGGAATTTTCCTGTGCTTAGATGAGAATCTGTCCGTGACCTTAGCTGAGCTTGGGCCCCTCAACCTGTGGAGGCCCCTTCCAGTGTAAGTGATTCTGTTCAGTCAGTCTGTGTATAATAGATTACAGAAAACAATCTGTATGTGTATAGAGTGCACTAGGAAGATGGACAGAGTTGCCGTAACTTCTGATTATTCCACATCTTTATCCTCTCCTTAATGCAAAAGTAATTTATTGTAGAGTATAAATTGCAAGGAGTGTGCTGTAGTGTGCAAGATATCTTGATGTAGGCTTTAGGGGTTTCCATTTTATTTGACCAAATTTTGTGCTTGAGCAATTAACACACTTCTAACATGCTGCTGTCTGAGGAGAAAAAACTTATGCTGAAAGGTATCTATTTAAATGTACCCAAAGGGACACTGAAGTCTCTTACCTAGTACCTTGAAGGAAAAATGAGGTGATGAAGTGCTTGGAACGTATAAATTGACATAAGATGCTGCAAGAAACTGGAACTAATCATTCATAAATGATGTGCATGTGTAGTGTAGTACTTAAAGCAGCAAAAGCACCAAACTGATCTTGCCCGCTTTCATCTGTTGTGAATTTAGGTTCTGCTGTAATAGGTAAATTTGATCATTTTCATTCTATAATGCTTGGCCTTTAACAGAAAAGCATTCTATTTATTAGGTTCTCAATACATGCTTAACATGTTAAGAAATAGCTCAGATTATTGCTTCAAATCCAAGCAACTGGTAACGATCTAGAAATTTGCTTACCTCTGTGATGACAGAATCTAGTTTTAGTTTGGTGCCCAGAAGTAATCATGCCTGAGAACAGAAGCTAACGTTAGCTGATACAGCTTTCTTGAAAGTTTCCCTTCTAAAGCCAACTTCCTGAATTGCTTTAAAGCATTCTAATAGGAAATGTGAGGGAATTTTTCTTGCTACATTCATTCTCGGGATGATAAAGGTACGCACACAACAGTATGGGTGCTACAAAGAAGATAAATTAAGAGTTTCTCCCTTCTTTTTGAAAAAGGGACTTCCAATTAAAAAATTGAAACAGTGATTTAAAGTGGAGAACTCATTCTTTCCAAATACGTTGTTAATCTGCAAAGGACATGTCCACGAAGTAGTACTTAGGTTAGATGTTATTTAAAATGGTAATTTAGAATATCTATAGTTATGTTACTGGTTTAATGTTGGAGTGATATAAACTTTTACATAGAGAGTACCACCATGAACTCCTGAGATAAAGAATAACAGGATATTCTCTGAGGATATGGGGAGGGGTCTCATCGCTTGCACTTCATCTGCAAATAGTCTGTAACTGGCAACTTTCAGTGACAGTTTATTTGGCTGGATAGCCCAGGAGTCCCATTCGTTTGTGCCAGAAAGGAGTGTTAACATTGACTTAAACCACTAGGATGAAAAGTACCATTCTTTGGGTGATTTTAACTTATTTTTTATTTTTCTATATTTACATTCTCTTGACTTGGTGTTTTAATATTTTGTGTCCTGAAAGCAGGCAATCTTTTGGGTTTTTTGGGTGGTGGGTTCTTATTGCTAATTCCCATCTTGAAGTCATAATCCCTATTTATGACATTATCACTTCCACAGGGACAAGCAGTATCATAGAGGATTAGAGAATTAGCACAGTGAGGCATCCAAAGCCATTTCTGCTGACTTTTATTAGATTTTTGGTTGGTTTTGAGTGTCAGTAGATAACTGACTTCATAATAATTATAGGGTCTTTAGAAGGTCTATGCCCTACTGAAACATTGGTCCTCTGCAGGGTCACGCAAAAGAGAGGCTGAAGGTGCTGCTGTTCAGAAAACAATAGCTACAGAGCTACACATCGAGACACAGCAAGTTTAGGCAGTAGCTATACTTCTGAAAGCTGCAAAAAGACTGAAATTTGTGTATGTACAGCCTCACACAGTGCACACATACATGTAACTATATATAATTTTATCAAACATTGATGATAACTTGCTATAAACTGTTGGCACAAAGCCATTTTCAGTCATCCTATAAAAAGCAAATAGCTTGCTTTCATGTAATAGCTTGATGAGACAAGAACCTGAGAAACTGTTTATAGTATATACAGCTGCTTTACAAAGACAGTCATTTAAAAATACATATTTCCTGAAGCATTGACTAACTTGCTTCTGCACTGAAAGAACTTTAAACGTTTAGCATGGCTGTTACCTTGAACTGCTACTTCTGTATTGATCAGGCAGCCATTGAAGTCTACATCCTAAGTTAGTCACATACTCAGCAAATTGATGTTTTTACCTTTGAGTAGAATATAGAATCCAAGCTGACATGCATTATAGAAGAATTTGAGGGCTTTTTCTAATTAAATATTTAACTGTAAGAAATGTTAATAAAATCAGGAATAGCTGTGGTCAAGGACAGTCTTACTTTTACTTCGGTGAATGTAAAGTCACATCCTAGGAAGGGGTCTGAATGGTTTGTGAATCATTAGTAACTCTGCTCCTTTCTCCCTGCAAATCAAAAGGATGTTTCCAGCTTCTATCAAATGCGTCCATACATTGCTTTGTTCTGCAAACAGATCACGAAAGAGGGATTGCGATGGGGTGGCCCATGCAGTCATAGACAGAGAAAAGGTGGTGCATGTAAGACATCAGGAAAAGTAACAATGAATGAAGGAGAGGCATTGCCAAAGTTGTAAATGTAGATGAGCACTAAACAATGCCAACAGGCACCGCTTCTTCTGGAGCATCTGCATTGCTGGGCCTGTGCTTATCTAAGCTTGACCTGGCCTGACCTGGTTCTCCACATCAGCTTGTTTCCCTGCACTTCACCACTTCACCCTTTGTGTCCTTTCCCCCTGCCCTAGCATAGGGAGGGAAGGCAGGAGGACACTTGCTTCTCTTTCACTATCCCTGCTCAGCACCCTTCTGTTCTTTTCCTAAGAACATGCACAACAGACTTGCCATGTTTGTGGGTCATTGAAACAATCTGAACGCAAGTACATGAAGATAAAGCATGTCAGACTGTACGAAGGAAGAAGCAGAGGTTCTGCTGCTCCCTTCATATAGTCTTATTCTGTAACTTGCAGCATGGAATGAAGTCTGTGGTCCTCCCAGCAAGATTGGACCAGTTTGACAGAGACAGATTACTCTTGCACATCCTCCTCAAAACTGAAACTTTGGAGTGGGTTTAACAGGTACTTGATCTTTTTGGAATATTGGCAGTATGAAGGAATCCTCTCACTGATGGACATGTATGTCAAGGACAGGGCTTTGATATCAAACAGAACAGACACTAGTGCAGAGGAGTCATTAGGAAGTGTCGCAAACAACTGAAATCTGCAAAGCCTACCTAGACTAGAGAGTTCTTGTCCTGGGTTCAGCTGTTTGGCTTTCTCCTGAACAGGGGAGAAGGAACTCTCTCTTTTTAACTACTGAGCACTAATGCAAAGGTTGTTGCTTCTACATATTATTTTGGCTTGCAGTTTTGGCCAGTGGCTGTGTGTAACTGCAGATCCATTTGACCTTGCTTCTCTCTTCCAGAAGTTTTGCCTCATTCTGTTTGATACTCTTTGCCCCCCTTGTGTTTTGGGAGAATTGCTCTGCCACAGAGAGAGGCTGCTTGAGCCCCTGGTACAGTCCAGACAGTGCAGGCAGTAGAGCAGAGGTACAGAGGCTTCGGCACATGTTTGTGTTTGTCACCTGCCACCTCTAAAACCACTCCCAGATGCCACCAAGAAATGATGTTTGCTGTATCTCAGTTTGGGAAAGAAGATGTCATGCAACACACTCTTAGGTCTTTAGGTGTAAGATCTAAACCCTAGCAGGGGTTCATACACATAATTCACTCATGGGACACCATTTAGGTTACTCTTGGGTAAGAGGAGCTCTTGCACAACCAAAAGAATCCTCTGGTTTGCTCCCAAATGCTGTAAAATGGAAGTAATGACTACAGAAAGAGTCTTTAAAAACCCACTGTGAATATTGTGGCCTGAGATACTCTAAAGGATTATTTTACACACTACACCCCACCCCCAGTTATCTAAGTTCATTATTTTCTGTTGTCTTCTTTTTACCTCCTTGGTGACAATGCTCTTTTTTCCAGTGAGCACAGTGATGTTTCTCCATAGAAATCTTCATGTTCAGAATCATCAGCTTGCCATCTTACACTGTTTTCATGTGAAAGCTGATGCCCAGGGTGGGCTTCTGCAATTTGTACCTGTGTTTCATAGATAAGGATATAAAATAAGATCCGGCCTTTTCTTGTCCTGTGGACATGTTTGCCTCCTGATTCTTAAGGTGCCAGTGTTTAGGTATGTGCACACAACTAACTTTAAGGATTTTTATTTTCTTTTACCAAAATGAAGAAAAGGGGCAGAATTCCTTCATCTTACTGAAACTTTCTTACATTTGCTCTCTGTTCCTTTAGGATTGTAAGGGTACCAACTGCATTAATCTTTTCAGATACTAGAGGGAGCTCATGGCTTGAGCAATCAGAGTGAAACACGGTATCTTGGACAATTCTTGAGGAGTCACAGATGGGAAGTAAAGTGGCGTTGATGACTGTAATGCACCTTTTTCCATCACTGGCAAAACTGGAAGGGCTGAGTTTGTCTGCTTTAGGAAATTACACATGGCTTTCAGAGACACTCAGGTAATTAAATGCTATAGCTGCAATTTCTTCTGTATCTGAGCATCTCTCTGTCATGGCTGGATTTATCTTCCTTAAAGGAAATAAGCCCTCTCATATCCCTATTATTACATGCAGGACTGTAACACTGGAAGCACTCATGAGAGCGCAGCTTTCAGACTATACCTGCCATAATGAATTCAGTTGTGCATCAGTCTTGCACGTAGGCACGAAAGCACCACATAGTATTCTTGAGAAGTCCTGATGTGCTGCATTTCTGTGCTCAGCCAGTTCCTTGAGGCACAAAGGCAGATCTGACACAGTACCTTCTTGCCCAATCTAGTAATAATTCATCTGGGAAAGGCTGCTGGGTGGACACAGCTACGAGATGTGTTTCTTAAGCCCCTCTGTGTTGTCCCCTCTCCCCAGTCATAGAGCTGGAGGGGGGAGCCCATGGGGCTGAGCTGTGAGTGGCCACTGTCTCAGGGTATGGAGAAGCTGACAGCAGATGTCTCGTGTGCATTCCCATGACGTACATATTCAGCGAACAACTTCTCAGTGGGTTTGAGACTGTGAAAAGCAAATGCATCTTGGACTTGTTAAGGTCTTCTCTGAGACAATGAAGGTTGTGCCAGCCTGGTGGACCTAAGCATCCCAGAAGGACCTCAACAAGATGAGCAGCTAGCAGTAGGCTGTAAAGAAGGCTGTTTCTCACTTGGCCAGAGCTGAGGAGCACCTCAACAGGTTTCCATAGAGAACATTAGCCAGAACAGAAGATTGGGAAAGGAAGCTGGCAGGATTTGTGAAGGGCCCTAATATGGGAAGAAAGTGTAGAAAGAGCATAAGCAGCGTTACAGCATTGCTGTGTGCAGGGGCTGGATGGTGAAAGAAGAGAGTGCATGCATGTGCAGACAGATGCACTCTCTGTGTGTGTGTATATATGTACAAAGACATACTCCAAGGGGAATTTTCCAAAGCACCCAGGAGGAGACTTGAAAGCACAAGGTAGCATCCTGAAACACGTTGGCTAACTCTTTTGCCACTTCCCTCACAGTGTTTTTTTGCACTAGGGATCTGTCACTGTAATGGGGCAGTTGAGAGCAGATCAGCCATCAGAAGGTCTTTGGAGGTTAAAGCACAGCCACGCTTGAAACGGGCTGGCTTAAATAGCTTAGTTAAGGTAACTTTGCATAGAACAGTGATTTAGTTCTAGACATGTGAACTTCTAATCCTAGTGAGCACTACCTGTGTCCTGTTTAATTATATCTTAACCAATCCTTATTCCTTTAGAAGTAGCTCAGCTGTCGCTGTGATGCTCAGTGAGGTTACTGAAAGTGTCAGCGCGGTGGTTAGTAAGTGGGCAATCGTGTTCCTCCAGAGCCTGAGGCAAAGCAAAAGTGCGTGCTCTGCTAAGTTTTGGGAACCAGGGCTCTGTGTTTGTGCAGGGGCAGATCTGCCCGGGAGAGGGCAGCGATGCACAGGTGCACACTCCGGCAAGGGTTCTGGTGGCTTGCGTAAACACAGGCTTCTAATAGCCATCTCCTGCACATACAGCTGAACTGTTCTTCTTCTAACTTAGTTTATTCTAAACGTGAAGTGTTTAATGCAAGATAAACAAGTGCCATACCACTGGATGGAAGTGTGAGGCTGCTCTGACCCTTTCCAGTTCAGGGGTGAGAAGTGTTCAGTGTCATTTTTCTCCCTTTTTTCACATCAGGAGGGAGGGAGCTGTGTCCTTCTGAGGGGTTTTGGGGTGCTGTCAGGCCAGCATCAATGTAACCGGGAGGCTTTAGTCTGCTCTTCATTGTAAGGGCCGTGGTGGTGAAAGTACAATGTATCAGATAGGGAAGGCATCGCAGCATGTTGACTTCGTAGATACCTGGGCTTAAGTACTACAGTTTTCGCCAACATTAAGTGCTAATCGTTAGGTATGGTTAACAGCTCAGTCTAGCTTGTGGAATAAAAGATAGTAGGGTACACCTGGGTGCAGAGGGCTGAAGTTTTTCTTTTCAGTATCTTGTAATGCAATTGCATAAAGCTAGATTACTTGGGCTTTACTCTTCAAGAATGCAGTAAGTACCAAATGATGCTGTTACCTGCTCTATTGTAGGTGACACTGTAAAGAATTCTCAGGCTAAGGTGGTCATGTTCCTTTATTAGCTAAGCAGTTCATCTCCATGAACACCAAGGCATCGCTTTTATTCAGCTGCATTTCCTGTAAAAGCTGACAGCCTTTTTTTATCCCCTTCTTTTTATTTGTACCCTAACAATAGAAGTTGAAATTGAAAAGACTGAGACTGTTATAGTTCACTAAGTTTTCCTTCATACAGGATTTACAAAATCTTGTTCTTGTATGAATTCTGAACATGAGTACAATGATGGGTACATGGAGTAAAGAGAATTTTAGCTCTCAGGACAGTATTTGTATAGGAGTTTCAGGCTATGGAGAAAGTATACCTGTGGGTCACATTTATGCCTTTCCTTCTCATACCTTAGAGAAAAAGAGCCTTGGGGCTGCTCTTACTCTTGTCGAACTACAGCTGTATCTGAATGGCTACAGCACCAGCCAGAGTTCTCAGGAATGCAGCAGCAACGACAGCTTGCTTCTTTTCTCCCTCTGCTACTTTCTAATTGAATTAGCTTTAAGATGAAGAGTCACTCACTGTAGAAGAGTGCTGAGGCAGACACTGAAGGTCTGGATGTAATTTCTGAGGAGAAAACAAGAGCAAGTTTCTAGCATCAACAACTAGCAATAGCCAGTTGTTAGAGACATTTTTTGAAGTAGAACCAGCAGATTACATTTGTGAAAGCTCTAGCACCTGAGACTTCTTCTAGATGGGATCAGTTTCATGTCTGTCCATGCAACCCTTTCCAGGGGTGCTGGGACTGGAAGTCATTGTTGTATAACATCTGTTCACTGATCTCACTCCAGCTTCAGTATTTTCTTCCTACAGTATTTGTTGCCCAGCAAGGAGCTCACGTAGGCTGCATCTATATTGCACAGAAGCAGTGCCTTTGAGAGATCCCTGAGGTGGCTGGAGTCTGCACAAAGTTGTGCTGCTGTGTTGAGGGACTGGCCTAGGCGGTGGATGCAGGTTGGCTGCATGGACAGGCAAAACATGTCACACAATTGCTGCTGTCTCCCCTGTTTTTGTGGGGCCTTGGTCTACCTGGCTGCTAAGTGAGTGAGTACTTCTCTCCTGTCCCATTCCTGTTGGCCAGGAGAATGTCCAGCAGGAATAAACAGCAGAAGGAACACACAGTAAGTGCCAGTCAAGGGCGTTAGAGAGAAAGGTTTTTGCTAAGCTGGCAAAGCAAGACCTATTTCATAGAGAAAGAAGAGCTGAAAGGATATGAAGACAAAACAGGGAAGTTACATTGAACTAAACTGGGATGTGCTTGCAGATTAATAGTTGCTTCCTGTTCTATATTTTAATATGCCTATTGCTTGCAGTAGAGTGCAAGCATACACAAATTGTTTTCTGGAAAGGAATCTTTTACTTCTCTTTACTCCTGCTCATTTTCCCCTTAGTTTCATGGCACATACAATTGAAAGAATTGCTCAAATCTATATTAATGAGCTCAAACACAATTCAGGGCATGATCCAAACCTGCAAAGCCAATGTAGATTTGTTCATTGTTTTAGTGGGCTTCAGATGGGATCTCAGTTAGATAGTTTAATTAAAGTGTAACAGGATAACAGCAGTAGAGTGAAGTAGAGCAACTTAGAAGGAATCTACTTGCATTCATTGTCTGTTAGCCTGAAATGCTAGCAGAATTGATACCAAAAACTAAGGGGAAACTGGGGAGAGAATATCCCTGTACTGAAATATACATGTTAAAGAGCAAATCTATATAGAACTGACTTGATGAAGTCCAATGTGGTGACCCCCTATTCCCTGCAGGAACTGCACCTGAGGGAGAATAAACTGGACAAAGAGTTGCTGACAAGGTGATGGTTCTCAGGCTGAAACTTTAATTCCAGGACTTTACTCGCTGTGTTCCTATCTCTTTCGCACTAAATGCCTTACCTTCAAGGGCAATATTCTGGCTGAAGTTTCAAGAAACAGTCCAACCAGCCTCTCATCACCCATCCTACCTCTGTCACTGCTGCAAGCTCTCCTCCCTTCTATCACAGGACCATTCAGCTGCCATGCACAAGCTGCTCATGAAGTTTTCCTTCATGTGGGGTCTCAAAACTCCCCAAATCTCTCTCTGCCTTTCCCATGCTGCAATTGCTTTTGTATTTTTCTGTTATACCCATATCTTCTAAGCTATGAACCAACTTCCTTTTTTGTTGATGACTTCATTCGTTTCCCATCACTTTGGATAGTAACAAGATCTCAGCTCTCTCTTCTGAGTCACTCTTTTGATTTGTTCAAATATTGCCTTCATTTGCAACAAATCTGACTGTATTATCTGCTAGTGGCAAACAAGGATGACATTTAAAAACACTTCTAAAGCAAAACCCGCATCAATCAGATGCCAGATCATGTGGGCCTGGTAACCCATTGCTTTATGCATCAGTGTATTAACTTCCTCACTTAGATTGCAAAATCCATAGGCAAAGGCAGTTCCTCTGTATATGTTTAATGCTTATTATTCTAAAAAGAAAAAGAGAATATGAACAGAAACTGTTATTAACATGAATTAAATGCTGAAAACAGAACTGATTTTCTGTTTTAGGAGTGTGATCCTCCAGACATTTCAAAAGAGGGAGGAGAAATGCCACTAATCTTGGAACACTGCAGTAAGACTCTGGAGCCAGAACAGTATCCACTTCCTAGCTCTGCCATGCAAGAATGACCTCAGGTATTGTTATTTAATTTCCCTGTGACTTAGCTCTCTGTCTATAGAGGGTGATTGCTCTCTCTTTGACTTGCAAGGTTGTTCTGAAATGTTTTGATCCTATAGAGATGAGTCAGAGAAGCATCTATGAAAAGTTTCTTTTGTTACAAAAGATGCAGTTACTGGTGAAATGTTGAAAGGAAAAGGCCAAAATCATGAAAACTTCAAAACTAGCAAGCCCTCAGGAAACAAGGGTGAAATCTTACGGATTCTATGTCTTCAAACCAGAGCCTTGTAGCTTAAACAGTGGGGAGTTTCCACATATCTTTTTTTTTCTTCTTGTGATAAACCTTTAGCACAAGGACATTTGCCTAAATGGAGAGGGTTGGGTGGGTTCCTGTACAAGGAAGTTTGTCATTCCATGCTGCAGCTGAATAAAACCATTACTCATAACAAAAGATGCAGCACTGACATCGGGTGGTTCCCCAGTTCTTTAGACCACTGTCGTGCAGGTACACAGGCACTGCTTTGTCTCTGTGGTCTGTGGGCTCATTGTACAGTACTACCCTCTGTGAGGGGTGTATCATTTGAAAGTGAGGTAGAACAGCACAATGTCCAGGGCTTGGCTTTAGTGAAAGACCTGCACAAACTCAGGGGAATAATTTCCTTCTACTGTTCTTTAGTTTTCTCATTGGGTAAAAATGAGTCTAGCAATTCTCAACCTTGTATCCACAACACCTTGAATACTGTAGCTATACCATTCATTATTCACATGTGCGTGTACCATTACAGTTCACTGTTTGAATGCTGCGTTTTGCAGAGACCTCCTGAGACCTCTTGTCCACATTTCACTGTTTAAGGGACCAGTGTGCAGGTGACCCTGTAACATTGTAAACTGCCTCTGAAGTTTGTCCCTTACAACTGGTGTTTGAAGATGGGAACAGTCTAAGAGCCCTCAGAAGAGTTTTAGCTCCATCCTCCTGAAAGTGGCTCTGAAGGATCTCAGAAAAGTGACCATTGCCAGAAGGTAGGAGACATTGGCCTGTGCTAGATCCCGTCCTGCCTTCTCCAGTGCTATGGAGAGCAGAGGCTGCTCTGGTCCTACATTCCCAGCAGCATCTCCCAGTCACAGCTGCTGGATAAAGGACAGCAGCCCCAGGTTTTGCTTCGAGAACCTAATCTGCACTGTCGTCGCTCATTACTGCCACTCAGCGCCGTTGTGTCCAGCCATGAAGGGTCACAAGATGACATGAGAGAGGTCGGGCGGGGGGAGAGCATAAAAGGGCCTAGCAAGCACCGGGAAATATGGAAAGGCTAAAAAGAGAACAGCTACCCAAGCGATGCTCCCGGCGGCTCGCTGGGGATGGGGCTGAAAGCGGCTGGGTTCACACTAAGTTTTCCCGGAGGTCACTCTGCAATATGGTAACTCCCAGCTCTGCTGTCAGTGCCCATAAAGGCAGCTCTCCTCACAGGGAGTGGGGGGGGAAGGGAAGGAGGTTTGTTTAGAAGCATTAGTGTGCCCCTCCCCCGGCCCCATTAGCGGCCCTTATTAAACCAACACAGACAAAGAGCAAAGATGCCCTCGTTAATGGAGAGTCTCCGATAATTACTCTGCTCTGCCGCTTCTTTTGGGGCCTGAATGGCCTTTGAATAATGTTTCTCTTGCTGTGGTTGCAGACAATACCCTCGCAGACCGCTTTAAGCGGTGCCAATCCCATTAGCAGAAGAATAGCAGAGCTTTCTGGTTGCGCGGGTGTGTGCGCTCTCGGGGAAGACGGCGGGCTCGCAGTGGGAACGGGGCTGCGGTGCCCACCGCTTCCCTCGCCTCTCTTGCCCTCCGCGGCCCGAGAAAGCAAGGCAGGGAAATGCTGGGCGAAGCTCCATCTCTGCAACAATCTCCCTATTTAAGCAGGGCCCGAGCCTGGGGCTTTGAGAGAGTCGCTCTGCCTCTCGCTGCTGGAGCGCAGAGGCGGGCTCGTCTGCTCGCCAAAAGGGAAGGATGGGAAGAGCAGGGAGGTAGGAGCTCCGCAGGACTGAAGAAGAGGAGTGCCTCCAGCCTTTCCTGGGTTCCTCAGGCACAGCTCTCCTCCTGCACCCACACAAGACAGCAAAGGGGAGAGGCCCAAGAGTCTCCAAAATCAGACTCAGGCTGTGCTGCTGCTTTACCATACAGAGGAGATTAGGTGATGGTCATCCCTCTGCATCAAGTTGATTACAGAGCAAGGAAATGGCTATACTGGCCAATTTTGGGAGGGTTAATTTTGTGCTGCACACCCCAAGCAGGAAGCTAATTAGTGTGTTCAATAGGTAGCTATCAACCAAACTTGGAGGAGTTGGAATAACTCTACCTGAGCCTTTCTCTTTGATCTCCCCTTCTGCATGATAAGTGAAAATAGTGTATAGCTAGGCTGGCTGCGGTGTTTAATTTAATCATCTGATGATATTTATTTTCACAAACATGAACTCAAGGAACAATTATCGGAAAAGCTTCATCTTGTGCTGAACGTGCCAGTTAATGGCCTTTCTGTGAGGTAATAGCTTCTATGTAGGGAGTCAGTAATTAAAACGTGTGAAAAAAGACTCCTTCTTCAGAGGCATCGGGGAAAGACAGCGGGTCTAACGCTCAGCTGGTGTGAACTGGCAAGCCTGTCAATGGCCGCAATAAATGGGCATTGCTCCTTCCACATTATGCCAGCAAAGGATGCGCCCAAAGGGTTCTCGAGAATTTTCCCAGTTTGAGCAAGATATTTGGATTCTTATCACAGGAGCCAAACTTGGGAATGCATGGTACAATTATCTGGTCTTTGGGAGGTGATTCTGCAGTACTCATGGGGGATGGGAGATGTTCAGATCTGAGGAACATTTGGTTCTGCAAACTATCCCACAAGGAAAGCAGCTAAGTTCCTAGTGTTAACAGAGCCATTTTCTCCCTCTTTCTGTGTTAGCTATCTAGACTTGCAGAATCATAATCTAAAAGCCAAGAGAAAGCTGACATTTGAGACATTCCAAGTAGGAGGAAGATGACCTCCTTTCTGTCTTCATCGTGTAGACGTACAGGGCACAATTTGTTTACTCGTCCAGTTAACCACCAGATGGCTCTAAGCACTCTGCTCAGTTTTGGGCCACATGTTGATGGTCGATGAGCAAGGGGCACAAAGCTGGAAGTCAAGCTGTATGGAACGTTCTGTTGGATAGCCA
Organism: Coracopsis vasa; assembly: GCA_026283785.1. Taxonomy (NCBI): domain Eukaryota; kingdom Metazoa; phylum Chordata; class Aves; order Psittaciformes; family Psittacidae; genus Coracopsis; species Coracopsis vasa. Next base: position 13,151 of record JANHGB010048107.1, read on the forward strand.
CCACCATGTCTTTAACCAGTATATCTTTAACCAGTACATCATGAAACAGCTCATGTTGGAGGAAGGTGATATGCTTCAGTGATGAAAACTGCAAAATCTGGAGGTTGCATTTTTAAATATATACGTACATATATATAAAGTAATAACAATTTTTGTCCAAGGTTAATATTCCTTCAGAATTAGTGTGTTATCCTGCAGCTTTTAAGGATAATGTTGGTCATTTATACTCTTCCACTGGCACACAGAGTGCAGGAAGATAAACCTCTACCAGACTAGAGGAAGAAAATGTAGATTCACCTGTTCTCAGATTCAGTTGTTTTAAGCAGTGGTAGAGGGATATGTGATGGATCACAGATATAAAATGTGATTTAGGAAGGGGATGGCATCTTTTCCTTCTGTCAATAAAAAGGTGACAGTTGTTTAAAAAATGCTTCTCAGATAGAATTTAAAACTTGAACCTAAACTGTTCCCTAGCAGCCAATGTACGAAAGGTGCATGTTAATTGCATTTTGACTAGGAAATGGAAAGCATTGCCCATCCCAGTACATTTGCAAAGGGTTTCCAGCAGGTAAGAGTTAAGAATATCTAGAGCTGGGAAATATGCTCCTTAGGGAGCTGAGAAGGACAAAATATCAGGCCAGTGTCAGCCTCTTTATGTGTTCCTTCTCTTTCTTTGGGGAACACAGTGTTTCCTAGACCCTACAGTGCACCAGGCAGTGCTGTGAGAATGGAGCCAGGGGGGAGCTTGGTGCTGGCTGGCCCCAGGGAAGCATCTGGCAGGGCATGAAGCCCTGGCAGGAGGTGCCTTTCCCATCTCCTGCACAGAAAAGTGCTGGGGACTGCACAACATGAACCATTGTAAATGCCTGAATGCATTTGGCAAATGGGGTCCTGAGGAGCCCCATGGGACATGCTTGGGCTGTAGGAAAGAGAGAGGGCAGAAATAGTGCCTGGTTGCACTGAATGCCTGGGACTTGACTTGGCTGCTAAGACAACTGAGATTGTTTTGGGTTCATGGCATACGGTTACTGTCCTGCTGGATTTAAGGCTGCCAAGTGTCTCTGGGAGTCTGTTTTTGAGTAGAGGGCTGATTGTTCTTGATCAAGGCCTCTCTGCTGTCCTCCCTTAAAAAGAAATGCCCTCTATGTCCTCCTGCAGCCTGAAATCACTTTTTCCACTACAGGTGGAAAATGATAGATGGGCCACTTCCCAGAAAACTATCTAAGTATAATGTAATGTTAAACACAGGCAATTTCTCTTCAACACAGAAGTGAAATCAGAGGGAGGGATGGATTTTACACTTCTCTTTGAGCTCAGCCCACACTGCCTACCTGCTCTGCTCCCCTGACATTCGTGTTCCCACAGGTGATGGACCAGTGTGTCCTGTGCCTCCTGCATGAGTATGCTTGGCCTAGAAGGGGACTTGTACTTCATAGTTGGCAGAGAGGCAACATCCTGAAGCATCGTCAGACCCAGGAGACCTAGAGATCCTCTTTACTTCTGAGGAGCCCAAGAGATAAATGGCTCAGTACCATTTGAGGAAAGGTTGAATGGCAATAAATAACATGGCAACTGACGGTACTGCCTCATCCTTGAGGGCTCACAGTGCAAAGAGTTGAGTTAGAATTAAAAGATCAATCTTTGACTGTTACCCAGTGAAGAAGCCATTCATCTTTAGGAGCAGGACTTGAGATGTATGGTGCTCAAGTAATACATTATTTGTAAAGGCCAAGATTAATTAGTTTTCAGTTGGATAACCAAGTATTTTCTTCTGCCAAAGGCTCTCATTCCTCCTTGCTGTCACTGAACTGAGATAACCTGTACGAACACCACTTTGTTAATTGTGCCAGTCACGTTTTGCAGTCTACATGAACTGGTTGGTGTGTGAGGATGGAAGCTAACCTAACACCTGCCTTTTGTTGTAGGTTGTGAATCTTCTGTATGGACTCAGCTCAGCACCATGTTTTCATGCAGTTACATCTGAGCACTGCCCTTGTCTCTGCTGCTCAGCTCAGCACAGTACCACTGGCTGCCCTGGGCTACAGTGAAGCAGCACAGTGCCAGTGATTTTAGATGTGTACAGGCAAAACTCAGAATTGGTTTGTGCACCCCAGATGTCAAGATTCAGGTACATCCCTAATGCACACGTGGGTATTTCTCCCAGTGAGGTTATTTTTGCGTTGTCAGGTGGGGTGCCATGCCACACACCACTGAAATCAGATATTTGTTATAGTTGTGTAACTTTTTTCTTTTCTTTGGGTAACAGGTCGTGCCCCAGCTCTTTTTGCTGCCCTGTGGCAATATGAATCCACACACCACCGCGCTGCTCCCTACAGCCTTCACGCCTTGGTAAGTGTGCTTGCACTTGGGATGGGTAAAAATCCGTTTAGGAGTTTGTGTTATCCATCTCTCCTGAAGTCCCAAATCAGCCCTCTACGAATCTCAGCTGTTTTAAGCATGACAGGTCCCGAGTTACCACTTCTGTTTATACGGGGAAATCTGAAGCTGTTTCCGTCATTACTTTTAAGGGGAAGTAGGACCCGGTGCGTTCCTGCATCCGCGGTGCCGCCGAGCGGCTCTCCCTCCGCCACCCCCGCTGTCGCCGGGCCGCAGGGGACCGGTCGCCGCTGCGCAGCGCTGCCCGCGGTTCCC
>JANHGB010048108.1:0-48163 GCA_026283785.1 Coracopsis vasa
CACAGGGTCACAGCCTCCTTCAGGCATCTCCCTGCTCCAGAGGGGGGTCCTCCCTGGGCTGCAGGTGGAATCTGCTCTACCACGGACCTCCATGGGCTGCAGGGGCACAGCTGCCTCACCATGGGCTGCACCACAGGCTGCAGGGGAGCTTCTGCTCCGGTGCCTGGAGCACCTCTTGCCCTTCTTCTGCACTGACCCGGGAGTCTGCAGGGCTGTTTCTCTCACATATTCTCACTGCTCTCTCTGGCTGCAGTGACCTTTCCCATCCCCAAGGCTCTACCACCACTGCTGATGGGCTCAGCCTTGGTCTACAGTGGGTCCATCTTGGAGCCATCTGGCACTGGATCTATGGGACTTGGGGAAAAGCCCAGAAGAAGGGAGGGGCAGGGGGAAGGTGTTTTCAAGATTTAGTTTTTATTTCTCATTATCCTACTCTGATTTGATTGGTGATAAATTAATTTCCCCAAGTCAAGTCTGTTTTGCCCATGACAGTAACTGGTGAGTGATCTCTGCCTGCCTTTATCTCCACCCACAAGCCTTTTGTTGTATTTCCTATCCCCTGTCCAGCTGAGGAGGGCTGTGATAGAGCAGCTTTGGTGGGCACCTGGCTTCCAGCCAGGGTCAACCTGCCACAGAGACCCAGGCATTCTCATGCTCCATAGGAAGATGGGCACACATCTTGTGCTCATGGAGTTTCCTTTGAATGTATATACCTGGATTTCCTGGCAGGTTGTCTGCATAGCGAATGTTTTACTAGCACTGGAAAACTCAAAAGAGCCTGAAAAAGCATTATAACACGTATTATTCTGTCTACATCTTAAGTAACAGAGAACTATGAAATGGTTAGAAACTAATCATTTTCAGTGTGTGGCAGTGTGGCTTTTTATCTGAACCACTATTATTTTCAATTTGGGGAGAGAAGCAGCTTTTTCCTAACACAGTAGCTACACAAAAGTAAGATTTTGATTCTAGAAAGTGAACTAAAATAAAGATATTAGGTCAAAATTCTATTTACCTTTTGTATAAGCACTTTTAGTCTGCATTAGAATGTATAGTCTCCATTAGCAGTGAATGTGTTTTGGCACAGTAGGGTGCTTTAGATGATCTCCTTGGATGCTCATACTAATGATGTGCAGTGTATAAGAGCTGATCCAACAGCTCATCACCTACCTAATGGTGGAGGTCCAGTTGCCTTACCCACGTCAAGCCTCTGCCCCTGTGTGCAAGCTCCATCCCCCTGCCTCATGGCTGCTGGGCTGCATGTGGCTCACAGGGCAAAAAGGGTGAATACATTTCTGTGTGTTAGTGGTCAGATCAGATCACAGAAATCCCCTGCAAGTTCCAGCAGTACCCAGACTGTTACTGCTCAACACATGGTGTGCATGTTCAGGAGGGAGAGAAAGGAGGGTGAGTCAAACCTTCTCTTGGTGGCGGCAAGCTGTTAGGTTGACGTGGCTTCTTGCTGACCTTGGAAGTATCTCAGATTCTTTGGAAAGACTGGCACATCTTGTGGTGATCAGTGCATATTGTGAAGGAGGTGTTAGCCAGCTGTGCTGTTCCATCTCAGACACACTTAAGGGGGGTTTTCCACTCAGGTAGCTGTGCAGAAGCCTTCCAGCATTGGCACCTGTTTGCATTGAATGCTGTATTCACTGTAGTTAACTGCAATGCCAATGTGTGACTGAAACTGGGTCATGCTTCTGCGAAACCTAAATAAGGCATTATTAACAGGTCCATCAACTATTGAGGATGTGATACGTTTTGCAAACTGCTCATTAATTCTGTACTAAACCAGTGACAGGTAGGGTATTGTTTCTGGATGTCTCATACACAAACCTGCAACACCTGCCTGGTTTGGGGATTTACCCCCCTTTCCTTAAAATGAGTAAAATGTAGATGAACATTGCAGGCATTCATGTGAACTCCTCAAAGCGAGTCAGTAATTACTAACTATTAATCCCTTTGTACTTTAATTCTGTGAATTATAAACCACTTTTCAGTGTCATGAAACAGATTGTCTGATCCACATGGGAGTTGATGAAACTTAACAGCAACAAACTCTTCCTTTTTGAGACACGTTTCCCTGTCTTAGAAAAGTACATGAGCCCAAGCCTTACACCCCTGAAACCAAGCCTGACTTTACTAGAGCAGGGGCAGGGGGAGCAGAATAAGGCACTGATTTCCCATGTGCGCAAGGAGCCTTAAAGCCTTTCACAGCATGGATCAGCCTCACAAGGAGCATGAGCCTACCGTGCTGAAGCCAGTGAGAGTGCCTTTACTGACCTCAGGGAGAGCTGGATCAGGACAGCATCCAGTTCCACTGTAAGAAAAAGAGAGTTAGACCATGTCATAAAAGCGCTGTTAATCTTTGCAGTGACAGCATCCATGCAGGAATTATAATTACCTCTTCAGCTAAATTCCCTCGTACGTTTCCTCAACATCTGCCTTTAGACATGTCCACCTGAGCACAACCGTTTCATGTTAGCACCATACAATTTAATGGAGTTGATTTCCAGAAATGTTTGGTGTCTCCCTGGCAGCCTTACAATAGCATATATTCCGGTACTTAAACTTCCATGATTGCACAAGGAAAACTGGAATATGTGTAAGGAAGTATTTACAGACACTCTGGGACTCACAGCTATGGTTGGACATATATGCATGCTTTTTTTTTCCTCTGGGTTTAAAAAAGCTGCTTATAACAGCACTACAATATTATTACACATTGTAATTACACAGCCTAATTACATCTATGATTATATGTCTTTACACTAATTACACAATTAAATATTACAGAAATGTTGTGAATGTATTTGAATCAATTAAAATATTTTCAAATCCACTGAGGCAAATGACTAACAGAAAACTATCAAGGGGCAGCAGGCAAATCTGCCAAATACATGGTATGATGTCCCATTGGGTCCTATGAGAAACCCCTTGGTGTTATTTTACTCTCAGATGAACAGGAGGGAATGTGGAACATCACAAGTAAATGTTAAAAGGAACCGTTCTGTTCTCCATGTACCTGGAGCAGAATATTGTAACACCTTCTATCACGGTTGCTCTATAGCAAAAGATTTATAGCCAAGATCTGATGCCAGTGTCTTGAGAACATGGGAAAGACGTGTTGTTAATGACGTGTCAAGTTGCTGATTCACTTGATTGAATCCAGCCCTGTATGTCATGGGCTGGAACCAAAGAGGATGTTTGTGAACATGTACACAGAGCAGGAAAATTATAGAGTAGGGTTATAGCATCTGGACAAAAAGCAGCCAGTCTGTGGGACTTGGTGCCACCAGGGAAGGTGGGGAAGACAGAGACAAGGCTGGGCTAGGTGCTGGTGGCAGCTGCTCTGCAGTCAAGTTTGCCAGGGAGACCATCACCCAGGCAACAAAGCACGAGCACAGGTACAGGTGGACATCCGCTCTGTCATGGGGTGTCTGGATGTCCCTACAGTGAGGAGCATGGCTACCGCCTTGCCCTGTTGAGGAGGGTCTGCAGAAGACACAAGGATGTCCCTTCTGCTGTTAACAAGAGGCACGGGAGCTGAGTATTGCATGGAAAATCCCATTTTCCAGAGTACATCTGGCAGCCTAGTGGTGGGAAATTGCAGAGAAATCTGTTTCTACCAGGCATGCTTCTGCTGTTTGGAAACAGACTATTTTTCAAGGCTGTCAATGTAATATTTTCTATAAGCACAAAACTCACCTGAGAACATGCTAAGCCCTGGGACATTGCCAGAGTGAAAGAGAATGTGACCGACTCATTTATCCCAAACGTTGCCAAGGAACAGCACCATTATTATCACTAGCACAGACAATGCGTAGCAAACGATAATTTATCTGGTTTGTCTTTATCTTGCTTTATTTCTGTCTAAGCACTAAGGGATATTAATGCACTAACAGGATTTGTGTATAGATTAACAGCAGATCAGTTGCCTAATTGATGGAGAATTAAGCATAGGCTCCCAGCCCTGCCAGCAGTGAATGAGTAGGTATTTTTCTGGTTTGAGCCTCCTTTGGGGAATCCCATTCCCCAACTTTACGTTTCCTCTTTATACGTGAAAGCAAGAACATTATTTAGGCTTTGATAAGCAATGTCTTCTACCTGCAGCATAACCATTAGAAGCTCAGCAGATGTGTTACATCAGATATATAACCCTTTCAAGCTCCTTTTTATCCTGGAGGTACAATAAAACCTTCACACAAGATAAAGATGGTGAGTCTAACTTCCCTGGTTTTGTTCAGCTTCATGTAAATCTGTTCTGTTTGCAGTTCATTTTACGGTTTCATTCTCCATTCATTACATACCGTTATTTTAAAACATCTGTTTCTGTGTCTCCCTGTATCTCCCACTCCAGTCTGGGCTTTACTTCTGCTTTCCGGAACAGCAGGGCTGTTCTCTTCAAGAATCTGTTCCCTTTTCCTCTTCATTTCTCACCACTCAATCACATTTTAATAAACTGCAGAACACTCCTGCATTTTTCTCACAGTGACTAACATACATCCCCCATCAGTTCAGGCAAGGTTCAGACAGCAGTACCCAACATGGTATAGATATGGAGCCCATATGCTGATTTCAGGCACATCACACCACATCACACCAGCAGTCTGATTACAGCTTTATTTCTCTTGGCCAACACTTCACACACCAAATGGGTCCACTCTGCTTCTCTCCCTGTTTGACCTGAGCAGAGACACAAGCAAACCAGAGCTCTCTTCAGGCTAGCTTGTACAGGAAAAAGGCTAAATGTGTGCATGAATAAATGCATCTGGATGCTGGATAATACTGGTGAATAGTTGTGTCTGCCACTGCTGAAAGTCTCACAAGGTAGCAGATAAGACACAGCTATCTTCATTTATCCTTGATTACAAGCTGCAATCACGTTACCAGATAGCTGCGACATAGATGTATCTTCATTTGGGTTTGCCTTGCATCCCCAGTAGGTCTCTTTCTGCTGTAGCATGGCCAGTAACAACACAGCCACTAGCACAGTTCAGGTGGGATTCAAATCCAGAAAATCCATCTACCTGCACATAGATGTTTACACGTGTGAGTTACCTAATATCTCATGTCGAAGGAGATGTAGTCAGTACTTGTCAGCGGAGAGCAGAGCGCAGGATGAACTCATCCTTCATGGGATGCACGTCTGGTGCCCATGTTCAAGTGCCTACTGCCATTTGACATTCCTGAGTGGATACAAGAGGTCCACAGTGGTCTGGGGATGAACTACCATCTGGATATACCTATTTTCATCCAGTAGCTTTCAAAGGGGCCTGAACTGCTGGGTTTTATTAGATTCCTGGTTTTAAACAGTTAATGAACACTACAACCTTCCTCCTGGTGTAAATGAAACTGAAATATCCAGTTCATCCATCGGAGAGGGGCAGACACATCTTCCACATCTAGTCTGGGCTCCCTGGCTACAACTTCATTAATAAATTATACACAAACAAGGGCTGAAACATTGTCCCTATCATCCAGGCTGTTACTGTCCTGTTGGTGCATTCCCTGGCCCAGCTTTGACTCACTCTGGATAGCAATGTCTGCGACAAGGTTTTGGAGGTGACATGGCCCAGAGCTGCTAGGTACTGGGGAGAAGGTCATATTGGGTGGAGAGGGTTGGAGGGAGGCAGGTCTGGGGAAGCGAGGATGGATGCATGCCATGCTGTACCACTTGCCCTCAGGACTAGAGACAGGGATGTGGCCTGGTTTTATTTACTGGTGCAGATGTAACTCTGGGCCCCAGCACGAAGACCTGCTCTGGCAGGTTGTGTGAATGCTCCGCATGCTGCAGTAGTCTCTGCTGCTGGGGCTTTTCCTGTCATCTCTGCTCATTACCCATTCCAGCACCCTCTGGTAAATCTCCCTCTGCATCCACTCCCTTACCACAGTAAATACACCCTGCATGTGGTCTAAATTCATCCCCCCTGCTGGAATTTACCTTTGTTTACTCAAATAACAGCACAACATAAACCTTAATCTGAAAATCCTCTTGACCTTGGCAGTTTTCAAAGTCTTTTCCTCTGCAGGAACCCCAATGAGACGAAGAAAATAGTTAGCCTTTTGGGCAAGGGCAATAGGCATTGAAACCTGTAAATTATTAAGTATGTTTAGCAGGTTGGCCTGGATTTAGAAAACCAAATGTGGCAAGTAGTTGGAAATAAAGCCAAAGAGCAAGATGTTGTGCTTGCATCTACCTCACTGAAAGACGAAGACATTTCATAAACACAATGACATGTAGAAACCAAGTTAAATTAGGCATCAAATATATCTGATAATATATTGTCATAAAGAAGACTGGAGAATGAGTGATTTCAAATGGCAGTTCTTCAAATGAGAAATGCAGCACTTCGGGGATTCCTCTTTGCTGTGAGTTTTTTCTCAGGGGCAGGAGAGGGAACAGAGGAGCTTGTAACACCTTGCATCCACAACCAAGGTCTCGATCCTGAATCCTTCATGCAAACTAAATTCCTAGAGCCAATTTTTTAAGTAAACAGAGCAGGACCTTTCCTTAAATGTCTGCCCTCTGCTGAGTCATCAGTGCTGGAGGATGAGGTCCTCTCTTGGCTTGGAAGCAGCAATAGGATTAACACCCACTCTGTGGCTGCTCTCAGCCCCTCCTGCCGCCTGTTCATCCATCAGTGTCAGTTCTGCTTTTCCCCCCAAATTAGATTAATCTGTCATTCTGGAAGTGGTAGCTCAAACTATTTTCATACAGTATTGCTGCAAAGAAAATATCTGAAGAACTTCTTTCCCCACCGACTTCTTGTACTCCTTTGTCCTGTGTGAGTGGCAGTGACTACACCAGGTTGAGACCAGACCAGATCCATCTGTGTGATTGCACCAATTTCATTAAAACCAGACACTTGCCCTCTTTAGTTCCTGAGCACCCCAATACAATTTCTTCAAGGATTAGATTATGCCACTTACACAAACTGAACAGGTAATCCTCCCATAACTTTACAAGGCAAACTTCATCCCTGGCATCACATCAATCAAATTTGAAGGAAATTGACCCCGTGATGTAATTGACCTACTAGCTGAAGCACTTTAATACAGTCCTAATTGATTTAAGCTGTGTCAGTAGGCAAATAATGTGAAAAATTCTGGCACCTGAATAACTTGTGGATAAACGTTGTACATCTCAGTTGCACAGCTAAATCTGGAAAATAAGCTCCTCAAACCACATGTCTGGCGCTTGGTTTGGTTTCAACAGATTACCTCAAACAAGGTTCCCAGCCACTCCACTGCGTGTGCTGTGTTTTCTCAGCATGTGACTCTTACAGAAAGCTCCAAATGGTTGCAGGCTCCCGAGGAAATCTGGTACTTGAGCAAGGGATTGTTAAATCGCACAGCAGACATCGGCGAGGCTGGCTGACATAGGAGGCAGCCCACCACTGACCTTTCTGCTTTTCATGGCTTAACAAGTGTGTTGTATGCACAGATACCATTGCTTCTAAACATGGTTAAAAATGAAGAAGAAATGAAAATATTATGTGGAGACCTTTTCTGCCTGTTGGGACTCCTGCCAAGTGTGGTATAAGCAATGTTGATTTTCTCCTTTCCCCAAATACATTTTTTTTCCAGAAGAAACAAAAGAAAAGCTTCCATTTTTGTTTTCAAATAAACATAAAACCAAGGAGATGATGCTCTGTGTGAGAGCAGTAGAATAAAATCCAGCTTTACTTTCTATTAGAAAAACAATTTATGGCTTAAGAAAGAGTTTTTCGAAGCTGTAACTAATTTGAATAGTATTAACTTAAATAAGGTTAGAAATTCATTCCATGCGGACAGAAAGATTATTTGTGATGGTGAAAAAATAAAGACCACTTACAAATACTGATGGATTTATTGATACTAACGATTTTTCTTTCTTAGACAAAAATATTTACATTTAAATTTAGTTCACAATATTTGTCTTGGTTTTAATCCGTTCACATACAAAAGCTCACAGCAGTCTAGACACCTCAAGGCTATCTTTATGTGTGTATTTATTATTAATGTACATAATAGCTTTTATTTTCTTCTAATCTGTTGTCATTCAGGAGAAAATGCACTGAAACATAAAAATTCTCCCCAGTTTGCAGGCAGAAACCAACAAGATTTTCTTGACATGAATTGGGGAAAGAGAAAACTTCTCTAAATAAATTTTTAATAACCAAAGGGTCAACGCTTACTTTGATCCCCTGTCATTGCTCAGCCTGAAGTGAAGCAGAACCAGCCCCAAGTGCTCCTAAGCCTTCGCATTCCAGGAAAAGAAAAAAAGTACAATACTTTGTGCTTTTTCCAACCTCAAACTAAGAAAAGGCAGAAAAAGATTTTGCTCATCAAGGACAAATTGGGTAGATCCCAATCCACAGCAGTAAACTTGCAGCATTTGGGATCTGGGGATACACAGACACTGATGGCCTGTCCACAAAGGCTGCTTCCCTATTAATCTGAGCATCCAGGATCTCAGCCTTGCCCCTGAGAGGCAGAGCATGCCCATCTCCCCCTCCAAAACTAGAAAAAAATTATTCATATGCTTAAAAGAGTAAGGAATTTTCTACTAAAGAAAAAAAATGGAACAAGGCATTATTTAATGTGAGAAACACTTAATAGAAAGCAAATGCTTTGCATTGATTAGTCACAGAAATCCTCCTGCCGGTGTAACTTATGCTGACAAATAAACATGGAGGAGAAGGGAAGTTATGGAGGGCCTGGCTGTGGGAAGTGACATTTCCATGGCTGCCATCTGTGGATCTCACGGCTTCATTAAGTTACACCCAGCCGTGCACAGGACCATGCAGGGAGGGGGCTGCATTGAAACATGTTTGAAGTCCCTTGGGTACAATCCTGTCACCTCGGTTCAGAAGAAGGTGCCATATTGAAGGGGAGGTTGGAGCATGGGGTTTGTGACCTGGGCCAGCAGGACCTTGGTTTCTTTGTGCCTTTCTGCTCATGTGCACTATTATGGATGAAATGCACATTCCCTCAAGTCTTACAGACCTCTGTTCTCCCTGGAAAGCCCCTTTCCTTTCCCTCTTGCTCTCACCAGGTGAGTGAGTGAGCTCTGCATTTCGTCTCACAAAAAGGGGTCAGTGACACTGCAGGGGAGAAGAGAAGCCACTGACCCATGGGGAAGCCCTGGGGAGGTGATGGGGCAGGGGGCATAGGGAAGTAATGAGCTGATTCTCATGGGACCTGCCAGTAACATAGACAACAGGGAGAGCAAAAACCGAATCAAGCTACAACTTGCTGCCAGCCAGTAAGAGAAACACAGGGTCTCTCTTTGAAAAAGGTGTTTTATTCTTGCTTTGGTGTGTGCAAATAAAGGGTGAGTCCCAGCACAACCTGGTGTGGTGAAAGATGTCTCTTCTCATGGCAGTGGGGTTGGACTAGATGATCTTTGAAGGTACATTCCAACTCAAACCCTTATAACTCTAAGTTCCACAAGTCCTTTGCTGATGATGGGTAGGGCAACAAAGAATTGTGGTGTTATGGTTTCATCCCACTTATGCCACCAGGCTCCATGTCGTGAGAGTAGGGTTGGGGAGTAAGCCACTGGCACTGGTGACCCTGAGCAGACCTTGGTGCCCGCTGGCCATCACTGCTCCAAGGGCAGATGCTGCAATGCGACCAGTCATGGGCATGCACAGATCTGGCATAACCAGAGCTGCAAGAGTGCCTCCTGCTTCTGCCTTGATTGAAACCCTCTCCCTGCTGTGTAAATGGACTCACAGTGTTGCAGGGAGCAGAAATCACCCACAGCAGCAACTTCATTGCAGCTCTGCTGCCCCAGCTGTTTGCAAATCTAGATTTTATGAAGCCTGATCACTTCAGTGAATGACGTCTTGACCCTGGTGTCCATGCATCACACAGAGCAATGTGTATGCCAACAGGAATATCCAGTTGGACAGTCAATGATTTAATAAGCTCTTCTTCCTACACAGAGTTTATTGATTTTCTTTTTCAGTGAGAGCAGAAGACTGTATTTGCAGAGTAGGTGTTCTGCAGCTCGTGTGTCCTTTCCTCATGTATCCTTTGTTTTATTTCCCTCTGTATGATTTCCATCATCCCTTATTGCCACAGATATGATTCCTGCCATCCCTGTGCCTTGAAGCTTCTCATTTTCTTTCACTTTGTATCTTGATTAATGTCTTCATAAGTTTTGTTCTTCTCTACTTTACTGTGGAGTGGTTGCACTAGAAGGCTGTTTTCTGTGGAAACCACTGGGGTTTAGATTTTTAGGTTTTGTTTAATTGTTGTTAAATCAGCTGATTGAAATGCTCACCTCTACCAGCCAGAATGCTGTGCATTGAATTGCTTGCAAATGTACACTTTGGGTCTAATTTGCCCCTCACTTCTGATTGTTTAATTAGGACAATTATAGAAAAGTCAATGGATTATACCACGGCCAAACTGGTAGAAGCTCACAATAGAGCCTGTAATCAAGCCTTTCAATTTTCTGTCAAATAACTAATTCTCCATCCTTTTGAAAACACATAACTGACTCATTAGTTCTACCATTCGTTACCCCTCTCTGCCTCTTTTAAAAGAAAATAATAGTCGGAAAATACTTCTGTGCTTAACCACACATTAGTGAGTAATATTGCTCAAGGAAGAGCTTTTTCCCTTGTAACTCTTGCATTGCCAGGAGCAGCTACAGCAGCTGCTTTCACTGGAAAGTCATGGGAAGAAAATATACAAGGAGTCCTGGAGGAAGGAATTTGGGTTAGGAAGAGAGCAAGATCTTAAATTTCTTACTATCTCATCATGAGACCAGGTAATTGCCTGCTGAGCATCCGTGGGTGATCTGCAGCTTGTCAGTGGAGATTACTGTTTGGCAACCATTCATGAGCTGGAGGAAAGATACTCTCTCCAACTCATCCTTAAGGATACTCAACATGCAGTTGGGATAATACAAGGCACTACAAATTCAGTCACAGCCCACATGTCTTTCTTCTCCAAGGGCTGCTCACTGTTGCTGGCACTGTTCAGATTTTTGCTTCTCTGTAGTAACTGCATGGAGATTTTGATAATTTCTTTAAACACTGAATAAAAGACTCTCGATCCTGGAAATGTCTATAAGCATCATGATAGGGTGTTAGCATTCCCTCCTTATTTCCATCCTAGCTCTCCTCTCGCAAAAGAAATTCATTTTGTCAAAGATAAATTAATGAAATCCTGAAACATCATTCCATGATGCAGTAACATTCCTGTTGCAAAGCCAAGTGTGGGAGTTAATTTTTGCCAGGATTTTGCCACGACACCAACAACTTAAAGGAATAAAAAATAGCTACACTCAGCTTCAAGGGAGGTGGGGATTATTGTTTTGCCACAGGTGACGTCATACTCACCTTATTTTGAGCCTTTTAGCCCCGTTGAGTTCAATCCTGCCTGAATTGACTGAAAATATTATCATTATCTTGGAAACCATTTGCTAGATGCAAAGGCACAGAGGCAGCACAGCGTGGCTAGTCTGGGCTGCAGGATTGACCCACGTACAGAGCATGCACAGTGCATCTCCACAGCTAAGATAGGCGTTTGAAGGATGGAGTTGCTCCACTGGGGAAAGAGTAATTTTTGTATCTGTGTGGAAGATGGGGAGATGAAGACAGGAGGATCCATATTTCAGTTAAGAAGAAGAATTGCATTTCAGATAGACGGTTCTCTCAGAATGAAGAGAAAGGTTGTTCTCCTCCATAACCCCCTCAAGGAAGGCAATGCTCACTGGAGTCGTGTCAGCCTAGCTCAGTGTCCCAAGCCACCTGCCCTGCCAGGGATGGGTATGAGCTGGGGTGGTCACCCCTGCAATGGCTCGTCGTCCCCTCTGCTCACTATATAGAGCTTCAGTGAGGTTGGACAAGCAAGGGGTTTGTTGTGCTTCAAAGCATTTTGTAAACCCAACCAACCAGGCTTTTAGGAGTGAATCCCAGCACTGGTTCCTGGCATGACTGTCCTGCTGGAAGGAGAAAGAATGAAAACAAAGGACTCTTCTCCCTGCACAGACCCCAGCTGGCGTGTACACCGCTGTGCTCCCTCCAACGGCTCATACAGGATCCCAGAGTTGAAGCTGGAAGAGACAACTAGATTTTATCACAGCTCTTAAAATCTCACCCAGTTGTGCCCATATTGGGATGGACCGAAACACAGCACCTGTACAAGAAAATTCTCTCTTTCAGAAAAGCATCGTGACATCTTCAAGCACTGCAGACTCCTTCCCTTCCCTAAGCACTTGTTTCCAACCCTCACTATTAACATATATTACCTTATTTCCTCTTCAGATATATCTGGTTCCAGCTTTCAACCATTCATCCTTTTCCACCAGATTAAAGAGCTGTTTTTTCACTGTAATCAAGACCTTTCTATCTTCTTTTTGATAAGCTAGACAGATAATGTCTTTAAAATCTCTCTCCCCATTAGGTGCCTTCTGTAGTCCTTGGCCCACTTTTGCTATTTTTCTCTGCATCTTCCTCAGGTTTTCAGTATCCTCAGTGATACAAAGATACCAAAACTGCAGATAGCACATGTCTGGCAGTCTTGGCTCCTGCTCAGTCTCAGCATTCCCTGTTTAGCCATCCATCGTCTGCTTAACTTTCTCAGCTATTAGAGAACTTGAGGTTTCATCTTCTTGTTTGGCTTCTAAATCCTTTAGAGGAAAAATAGCACTCAACTAGAGCAGTCATTATTTCTTCTTTTGTGGAGTTTAACTCTGTATTTGGTCGTACTTAAGAACAGCGGATCCAGCTGACCAAGCAGGTCTTGTATAACTGCTTTCTCTTCATCATTTAAACATAACATTGATTCTTGTGCAAGCTACAGATTTTATTAGCCATGATCTAATGTAGCATCTGCACTGCTGATGAACAGTGTTAGGTCTAGCAACAATCTGTATACATCCCTACTGAGAACACCCATGTTTGACAATGGTGGCTTATTGTCAAATGATGCTCAGGGAAAGCAGTTCTTCGTCTTTGTTTCCTATGTACTTTATTAAGCCTATATAGTGCTGAAGTTATACCCTGCCATATCAAGTCACACACCTTAGAAAGTCTTTTATATTACATAAATCCACATTTTTTATAAGCTAACTTGAAAGCTGGGGCAGTAGCAAAACGTTTGTCTGTGGGCTTCATTAGCACTGTGTTAGTTCAGCACCTGGAGGCAATCTCCAGCCATAATAGCAGAGAGCACTGCATGTGCCTGTTTACCCTGGTGCCTTGCCTACCTTGTTAGCAGCATAATTAAAGAGCCAGTTCAAGAGAGTAACTTCTCCACATCAGTTCACTGAGAAAGTTATGACAGTGTTAGATAGAAACAAATGTAATTTGTTAATAAGCATTTTTCTGGGGAAACACAAGCGTTTACTCAATGATGATTCCCTTACCCACATGGAGGGAGGACCTACCTGTAGGAGATTTTTGTTTAGGTGTGAAAGGGAGAGTGTCCCCTCATACCCAGCATCTTAGACAGCACCCTACAAATCTTAAGATGGCCAAAGGAGGCAGCCTTGGCTGGGAATGAGAACCGCAGACAGGGACCAAGGCTTCATCCCCTCCTGGCCCTGCAGAAGTCTTTGTGTGAGCTGTGAGATGTCCCAGCAGACTTTTAATTACAGTAGCCACCTGAGAAGATTTAATACAGGAGAAGGGAGGATGAACAATAACTCCCTTCCTGAAATAGAAGGGTAGGAAGCAACAGGGGTCCATAGGAACGCTCTTGAGTAGAAGCTCTCTACCAGCCAGGAAAAGCTGAGCATTTCCTCTGCATTTTGTGTAGGGCTTAGCAGGCTTGCATTTCAAATGCACCCTGGCATTTAAGTTTCCAGCATAGATGGTCCTTTTGTGTCGTATTGGCTTTTCTGGATCCCAAGCTCAGGAACCCATCTTTCCCCCTGTACTGCAAGCTACATACCTATTACATCCTGCTTTGTGAATGCTTGAGGAGAGTTAGATCCCTGAAAGACGGGTGCTGCAGCATCATGGCATGACCCTATGACCACTCTGTGAATCTAACCCATAGGGCACGAACAGTCGCGAAGCACCCTGCACCAGCACAGCAATGGTGGGATAGGTCTACACTGACATTTAGTTGTCAAGGTCTTTATGACTGATTTTCACAATCAAAACTCAGAAAAACTCCATCCAGATACCATTTATTTAGTATTTGGGAACTACCATTCCAGCCAGAGGAAAGCTGGTGAATTTTGTCTGCTCTCAGAGTCAGGAGCTCCTTAGGCAATGATACAGGTTGTCAAAAACTGCTGAACTGCTATGCTGAAACTTTAAAGGAAAAAACCACAACCAGAGGCAGAAAGAAGTCACAGAAGAATCCAGCCCAAATTATTAACACTGGGGGTATTTGTCAGCAACTGCAAACAGGAGTGTGCGAAACACACAGCAAAGAGCACAGCGGGCACTGCACTCAGTACAGCAGCCTCCCCACTGCAGCCGCACTGAGGCTGCCAGGAGGCTGTGCCACAGGGCCTCCTCCTGCACCCCACTGCTTCCTGCACTTGCTGGCTGCCAGCCCTCACCTCTTGATGATAAAGCAAATTTTAGGATTCCCTTTGTTTAAAGCAGTTGTTAAGGTTGCAGATGTAATCGGCTTTCTTCAAAGAAATAGGTGAAGTCTAGACCTAAGGCATTCCCACTGAGCTGGATGCAAATTTTCTTTGGGTTCCTTTGAAATCTGCCTCTTTCATTGCAGAATTTCAGACTAATAGTTCTTCCTTCTTCAGCCCTTCCTGCTGGGATAAGAACTTTTCTCCCTTCACATGTGTCAGCGATGTGGGGCTGCAAGGAAGAAAGTGGTGCAGGAGGCTGGCAGGGGCTAACCTTTTTAAAAGGAGTTTTGGCAAACCCAGTTTGAACTGTCCAACGACATTAATTCCTGTGCTGAGAAGCTTAATGCACCCAATATCATCAGCTGCTTTCAATAAAGCTGGTCCCAGCATCCAGCAGGAGAGAATGACAAGGCGCAGTTCTTCCATCCTGCGAGAGCATCCACCCAGCCCTGGGGTGGCCCCTGGGCTGTGTGTGTTGAAGCACAATCCCGCAACCCCACAGACAGCATTTCTCCTGGGTCGCCGTGGGTCTGTGCTGTCCTGACCGGTTACGTGCCCAGCAGTGCTGGGGTGACCTTTGCTGCCCTGCTCTATGGAAGCTGTTCCACTATTTTATAAATATCTCAAAGTTCCCTGCATGGGGGAGCTGAAACTGGGGCTTCCTCCCTCTGATGAGGGGAGTAAGAACGGCTGCTTTGAGTCAGCCCCTTTGGTCTGCAACCACTGGCTGTTAGAAGAAGGATATTTTCCTTCTGCACACAGGAGGTTATAGTTTCTCTGACTGCTTTATGTTGCAATTTTGCCTTTGAAATACATACCTTTTAGAAGCCACTCTAAATTCTGATTATGTCTCTGTTTCTCCTAAGGAGATGAGGGAACGCACTACCTATGTCCAAATTACGGAGTTAGCTACCGAGGTGCCATGCACATGCCAAGCAGGATGAATAGTGGGAAGAGGAGCACGGGAGCAGTTTGCAGCCATTGCTGTATATTTTACTCGTGGTACTGTTAGCAAATTAAATTGCTGCTTGCAGGGGCAGCAGGGAAGCCCCTGAGAAAATGCAGACACAAGGAGGGAGCAGGGGTAGCTGTGACACACGAGGTGGCTGGCAGCTGGTGACACACAGCACTCGTTGCTGTCCATGCCAGGATGCGGTTTCAGGGGAGCTGTAGCTGCCCATTGCAGGGTTGAATTTGGGTCACCACTTCTCTTTGAGCGCTTTTAGTGGTTGCCCATCATGTTTGCTAATGATTGCTCAATATGAGAGAATTTACGGGCTGCAAGTAGAGAAGGTGCTTGGCTGTGATTAGAGAGGTGGCCCCACATGGTTTCTGGGTCCCTGGCCCTGTGCAGCAAGATGCCAGTGCTGAATAGTGCTGGCAGTTCCCAGCTCCTGATGAAGAGAACAGAAAAGCTGATGGCCTCCAAAACACAAAGTGCTGGAAGGATGTTCAAAGAATCTGCACTGGGATAGAGCAGGGAAGGCACTCGCCCTATCCAGAAGTACCCTCCGTTGGCCATGCCAGCCAGATGAAGACCACAACAGTAATGTCAACTGGAAGACATTTGTTCTCATGGGGTGGAAACTCTCTTGAAGTTAGGGCTGTTACAATGGCCCTAGTATTACAGCTACAAGTGGCATTTATCCAGTTTTCATCTAAATGAGTTTATTCTGGTCCTGCTTAACTGTGATTACCATTTTGTACTAGTTTGAGATCCAAATCTGACTCTTTATCTAGTGCGCTGCATACTGATGGTTAGAAGAATAGCCTGGTTTTGCAAGCAAACATTGCACTGAGATGTAACATTGCACTTTCCTTGCATAATAATTTTGCTTTAGAAACTGATTACTCACGATTTCTATCAGATTTGTACTGCAGATATCTGGGGGAGTGTAACACTGGGATATTTAAGATTGAAATCTCTCTGCTATCTGTTCTACTGCAGCTCTCTTCTAAAGTAGACTTTATGTTATAAATTACTTTATAGATTTGTAAAGCATGACATAGGAACATTATATACCCTTTAAGTGCTTTAAAATTAATTTGTTCTTGAATGTGTCTATGTATGAATGAATTTGACATAAGCCTTTCAATTTTCTGCTTCACTACAGAAAGCGTACGAAGTACAAACTGTAAATCAACCACCACACTTACTGAAATGACTACTCAGCTGTGAAAAGAGTCTGCCTGATATTTAAAGGAGATTTAGATACAAAAATAATGTGTACAAGAGAGCTGACATACAGCCTTGGGACTTTCTAACCTAAAATGGTGAGATGAGTGAAATAGCATCAAGAATTCTTCAGGCTAGAGCTGAGGAGATCACAGGGAGGCAGTTGAGATAACGATATTGTCTTGACCACCACGTTGGTGGAGCGGAAGGATTCACCAGCACCCCTTCTGCGTGTGCAGATAGGGCTCACAGGCATGGACCATCCTGGAAAGTGCTGGTTTCAATGTGCGTGATTGATTGATGTTCAGAGGTAGTGAGCAGCATTTAGCAGCATCATTTTTAGTTCTTTTGTTAATTAAAACATAGCAATACTACATGAATTTGGGTCACTTCAGCAATAGTTTTATTGGATAGATAGTCTGGATCTTGGTAGTAGTTTCTCTTTTCCCTCCCAGATCACTGGTGATAGTGCAGGACCTGTGGGTCTAGACCTCCATTCCCTGGGAGAGAGAAGCCACCGCTGCCTTCCTTCAGGGCAGCCACTGCTCATCCATTACACTGCCAGGAATTTTTGGGGAAGGTGCCTGAAGTCTTTTAATATGATTTAATTTGGTGTAAATGGCTTCAATGGCCATTGCCACCAAACTAAAACCAGTGGTGCTGTGTCTCAACTAAAGGCTGTACCAGGCTGCAGTATCACACAAACATACGGTCTTCTCCTCTCGACTGCTGAGCATTTGTACAGTTGCAATGAAAAGTAAAATAGGACTGATGGAGAAAATCTTATTTCAGGTGACCCCTGGCTGGAGCTAGGGAACAGCACTAATAAAAGAAGGGCTTTGGCTCATATCCCTGCGTGTAGCAGACTGTGGTTTTGACCTCAGTGAACATCTTTTCCTCTGAGTACCAGGTCAGGGAAGGAAAGCTGCCATATCTGACTCTTGTGCTTTGTGATGCCTGGCTTTTTATCCTCTGCTTTCTTACCATGTACATCAAATTGTGGGGTTTGCTGATACGAAATTAAATTCCTTAGGGTTGCATTTCAAAAGGTTGACAGATTTTTTTTCACTTGTTCTGCTGCTGAACCAAATAAAAATCAATGATTGTTACAACTGCCGTGGTGAGAGCCCTCTGCTCACGCTGCTGTGGGTGATGGTGGGAGTCTAGGGAGACCCAAAACAAAAGGAGCAATTTAAAAGGGACAGAAACTAAAAGGGACCTCACCCAAGTGCCATAGAGATAAATATTGAGATTTCTGCTGCCTTAGTGATTCAGCAAAGAGATCTTTGTCCTGAATGTCACAGGTAAGTTTGCTATCTAAGTATATGACATACAACTTAGAAGCAAACCCAAACCTTTCGATGGGGGAAGTAACTTCAAGAGCAGATCTTTTAAAAATCATGCATTGACAATAATAACATGAAGGGATGAAAACTAAAGATGTGATTAAACAGATAAAGTGCAAAGTTCATTGCTTCTCTAAGAAGACAATGGAAGTAAGTTTCTGTCAGAAAAAGACGTAAGAAGTACATTTTTTCTTTTCAATAGGATGTTAAATGTTGTGATCTTATAATAACAGGCACAATATGGCGCTTTTATTCTATAGTTAAGAATATTTAATAGCTTAGGTAATAGAGGTTCCTGCACTCCTGTGTTGTGTGACTTAGATACCATCCCTAACATATTTTCCACACTAAAGAGCTACTTAAATAAAAGTAGTCTTATGACTAATACCCGATTCCTACTAAAAACCCAACAATGCTTTTTATACAGGCAATTAATATTATTACTACTAGTTATCCTAGTATACAACTAACATCACCACTACTATTAATAGCTGCTGGCATTAAAAATGTTGTTGGGGTTTTGGGTGTTTCTATTCTCCAAGGTCAATAAGGAAACCTTTTCTCCAAATGTTTTCATTAAAAATATGACAGAACTATTAAGATGTGGTACACTTCTCAGCTCAGCCTTGCTATTAGCCTCCTCTCAGGGTGCGCCAGGATCCAGGCAGGTGCACTAGGCATTCCTCTGATGCAGAAACCAATCCAATGCTCTCCCTGCTTCTCTTGCCCATCCCTTTTCCATCCAGAATGTGTGAAGGAGAAAAATGTCTTCTCCTCCTCCCTGCAGACTCTACAATGAAGGTAGGTCTGGCTCTAGAGTGCAGGTCTCTATCCAGCAAAGCTTTTAAGTATGCGATTAATCCATCCCCATTTAGAAAAGTGCAAATGCAGCTGCATTTTGCCAAGTGAGGCCTGAGAGCATACACCAGGTAAGGCACTTTAGTAAGTGCTTCGGTGAGCAAGGATGGGCAGCTGATAGGAGAACAGGGCAACAATGAACAGGAGAGGGAGGACAGCTTCAGTGGCATCAGGGCAATCGGAGCTAGGGAGGACTGAGAGTCAGGCCATGACTCAGAAAAGCCCACTTCTATTTCAGTGCCTTTGTTGGCTCCGGTGTCACCTTTTCCAAGTCACTTCACTGTGCCATTAGAGTTAATAACAGTGACCTTCTTGACAATATCCTTCTGAGATTTACACACACAAAGAGCACATTGTGAAAGCCAAGCGTTAATGATGACATCTTTGGTGAAATTACCTGGCTTCAGTGGTATTTTCCATTATGTCTCTAGAAGTTGCTTAAAGTCCTTGATTCTGACCTTGGGGACACAGCTGGGATCTCACGAGTGACTTCCACTGCTTCACACATTCACAATCAGGATCTGCCCCTTCAGCTCAGGGACATAAAGGAGACACAAGGGCAAAATGCTCAGTTCATGGGCTCAGACTAACTCTCCAAACACCGTGGGCAGATATAAGGTCAGGCAAGAGAAAGTAAAGCACAGCCCCTGTGCTAGCAGCAGGCTCTGCATATCAAAATCATGGGATCCAGCATCACTGCTCACAGGTGAAATGTCAGCTTTCAGGCAAGGTTATTTTCAAGAATGAAAACAACTGTGTGGATGGGAAGGAGGGTGAGATTTCTGTTGCTGAGAATAAGAATGAGCCAATTAACAAAAGAACAGATAGGCTGAAGAGAACAGACTCTTTCAAGGGATACTCAGCACTGCTAGGGGCTGAACCCCATCTAGGCAGAAGAGAGCAGGGCACAAATCCAGATGTTCATGTTGTCCCAAATCACACTCCCAGAGTGTGATTGATACCCAAGTGGCCTGTCACTGAGACTGCTGCTTACCTTTGGTACATGAGCTGTTAATTCACTGATATGTTTGAAGCACCTGACAAAAATGTCTCTGATGATCTCAATTTGGAAGCCCTTCTTCTACAAAATGCTTCAAAGGCAAGTTTCTTTTTAGTAGATGTACATACCCAAAAAGTGCTGAAGACTGTATTGTTCGAGACAAATGTATGAATTGCTGTCATCTAAAATAAGCAGCTAGTGCAGTTTGATGAACAGCAGAAACTTTCTGGATGTTACAAAAATAGCCCCCTGTATTAATCTGACAGGTCTAGCCTCTACAAAGGTGTACAAAGCCTTAGCACTAGCAAATGCCTCCTGATAATGCCTTGCTGAGTCACTACATCACCAGCTCCTGACAGAAAGCCTTCATCTAAATATATAATATACACTTCACTAATTGCTCTGATGTGTAAAATAGGGCATGTGAGGATGATACAGGTTAGAGGGGCTGGTCTATGATGTTTAATTATAAGCTACAAAATCTCAGCATCATAAAGATTGTTTCCATCAGTGATCTCACAAGGCTTCTTACATCTCACTGCAGGATGTCTGTGGCTGTAATTCATCAAGCACTTTCCTGTTCCCTCAGGAATAGAATTTCATCTTAAGAAACAAATTAAGCAAATACTTTCTATACTAAATATGCTTAACCTAAAGCTTTCTCCCTATTATTTCATAAATGCTTTGAGATTACAGAGGCTCAGCTAGCTTAGCAAAGATGAATTGCATGTGATCCAAGGAATACAGCCA
This sequence comes from Coracopsis vasa, assembly GCA_026283785.1. Taxonomy (NCBI): domain Eukaryota; kingdom Metazoa; phylum Chordata; class Aves; order Psittaciformes; family Psittacidae; genus Coracopsis; species Coracopsis vasa. The sequence goes on from JANHGB010048108.1 coordinate 20,682, forward strand.
TTGCATTAGTTATTCTTCCTTTCTGTTATATTAGGCTTTTTGTAAATAGTCTGCATGTTTAGTCAATGGAGACTGACTGAGAAGACAGGGCATGCTTTACTGTTGTATTAAAACCTGTTCATTGCCATAAGCAGGAAGTCATCAATATTTCTAGATGAAAATTACTACTTGCAATACACATAATGGAGAATTTTACTGTAACCAATAAAAAAGCTGAAAGAATATTTTGTTACTGGGTACAAACAGCAATATGCAGATTTACAGCTGTGTAACCAAGTGCATAATTCACCCACGTATAAAATACTTTGGAAGAAAGGGACTATAACAAATTTTATTACTTTTTCCCAAGTCCTAAATTCAAGGATCCAAAAAGACAAGAATCTCTTTAAACTACCTCTACACATCTAAATAAAACCAGTCAAGTCCTCACATCAGTTATTCCACTGTAAATATGTACTTTCTTCATTGACTTTAATAGATTTTTCCTAAATTCACAGTGGTAGCAAAACAGCTGATTTATATGCCAAATAATATGGTGGAGTAAATGCCACTTACGGCCAGATCTATCAACTTTGCTCATACAATCACATTGATTCAAACAGGATCAATCAAGTCAGCAGCATTCTCTCAGGCAATGTCTACATTAGCAGCAGGAGCAGTGCTGTGGGGTGAAATACCTTGCCCTGGGGACCTGATGACTGTGCCAGCAGCACAGTGGAGGGAGGATGTTATTCCAACCAAGTTCATGCTTGGCCCTACAGGTGTCCATTATCAGCTGGAACAAGCACACTAAGTGAGAAATTCACCTCAGAAACATTCTCCTGATCCCCCTGGAACATGGATATGGGCACAGCCCCAGATGGCCCCAGGTCTGCCAATATCTCATGCGCATTGTCACAGTCTACTGAAGAAAAGAGGCTGGGAATTGATCTTCCCAATTCACTACAAAGTGCTGTCATGCCCATGACAGATCTCGTTCAGGAGACAGCCACCAGTTATATACACTTAACCTGCTTAGAAGGTATATAGCAGGTTGTATATTTTGGTGTATAGACGGATGCAGAAAGTCAGGCTCAGTGAAAGGTACGTACCTTAATGAAAGATGCCAAGGAGGAACTCAAGGAAGGATGAGAGTTTTACCTCTGACCAAAGGAAAACATTGTTTGTTATCCAATTAAGGCCAGAAGTTATTCCTACTGTGGCTACATGATACTTACGTACATATGGAGGGGAAACAGTCCTTGACCTAACTAAAATGGTGGCAGGAAAGTCTTCTGTGGAAGAGGAGATGTTGCCTGAGACAATCAGCGTGTGCAGATTGCCCAGGAAACTTGAGTAGTGAGGTTGGATCTACTTTACATATGTTTTACATTAACTGGATGATAACTAACCATTCATCTCCATGGGGATGGTAAGCCTAAACCATGGCTGTTGGGACTGGCAATAAGTGCTCAAGCTCCCCTGGGTCTTCTCCACAGCATCCCAGGGGTGGGACTATACATCCCATGTCCCTTGGTGGCTGCACGGCTGGTGTGTCCCATGGGGCAGGATAGGCAGGGACATCCTCTGGTGATCCTGGGGAAAGCTCATGTGTCTGGGGAAAGGCAGAGCATGGGGAGCATAGGAGCCTTCGTTAGTGGTTGAATAGGGTCTGGATTTTCCTTGGATATTTCCCATGTATATCCAATTGGTGTAATGCTGCTGAATTGTAATGGCTGTTGCCTAATCTGCGTGAAACAGCATCAGTTCCATTTAACCAGGATATGCAGGCAGGAGGCAGAGGGGCAAGCACAATTACACTGCTACAAATTCTGATTTCTCTTACAATGCAGAAGGATCAAAATAAAACAGGAGAAAAGTTAAATGTTGTCAAAGTCATTTGTTTAATAAGCTATTTTACCTCATTTTTTCCAGCATTATAAATGAGACAGCTACTCAAACAGTGTACATATCCCTCAGCACCTCTGTCGACTCCATGTTTCGTTGCTGAAATAATGGTAGAAGGAAAGCCAATGGAGGCATTGAATTACCAGCATACAAACAGTCACAACTTCCAAGAAAGACAGGAATCCAGCAAATTATTTAAACATATATATGTGTATACACACAGACATACAGAGACTTTTCTTTTCTTACTGCCTACTGTGAATCTTTAGAAAAGTTAATATATTGATCATTTTCACCAAGGACGTGCCAATCATTTAATCAGTGCATTTAGATACTTCCAGCTACTGTATCTAATTTCTCTGCTGTATTTTACAGTTCATCTGAATTAGACCCAGGTAGAAAATGCAGCTCTGGTGTTATTATGACTGTTTGTGATTTCTATGTCAAATCTACTTTAAAGTTCTTCAGTTTTTTTCAAAACATGTTTCAAGCAATAGTGGAACCATTGGGCTATGTTCTCAGTTAAGAAATGATTGCTTTAAGATAGTGTTTCAAATGCTATCCATTTTGGCATCTCCTTTAAGGCTCCTTTTGAACAGCAGAAGTTTAGGCCACTTGATTACTCTGCGACTGCCTCAGGAAAGACTCGTTTCTTCCATTCTTGTTACAGATTTTTAGCTGTTCAGTAGTATAATATAAAGATGTGCAAGTACACATTTTTTCTTGATACAAACCCTTCACTTATAGGTGACTTTTAGTATCTGTCCTGATCAGACACAAAGGGTTTATACGCTTATGCAAAGTACAGTGAATTCACAATCCTTTCAGATCCAAAGTATCTCTAGGTTCTCTTAGGCTTTCTCAGGGCATCATGGGCACAAGATCTCACTGGAGCAGGCTTCTGTGGGTGCATAATTAGAGGCACAATGCATGGCTGCCCTTAAGATCTAAGCCGTTAGGAGAGTTTGTGCATATAAGGATGGTACCTGTGATTTCAGAAGTATAATCAAAAGTGATGAGCAATCAGTCAAGACGATCAACAAGATTTAGATGTATTATTTTTTATTACTGTAATTTTTCATTTAGAAGGAAGACTTCTGTAGATCTGTACATACTTGAGAACTGATGTACCTTTAACCTAATTTATTGTTCTGATTTGTAGTTGGTTGCTTTTTAATTTTCCATCTTTATTCCAATATTTTGGAAGTAGCCGGATTAACACAGTGTTTAAAATTGCCCACTGATCAGAAGATGTTACTGGGAGTTTTCATTCTGTCATGACAGGAAAAAAAACGCAGTAAGACACAAAAATCCTTTGTTTTTTTGTTTGTTCTGTCACCATTTATCCTGTGTTAATCCTAGTTTTTTCATCTACCTCCTTAGTAACCCGTTGAATCACTCATCTGGCTTTCAGAAAGTTCCCTGTCTGGGTAAGCTGAGACAGAAGCCTGAGCCATTCACACTCTCCACGCTACAGCCAGTAATGAGATTGTTTACAAATTATACTACAATGTGCAAGATCTCATTTGATTATACCTTAACTATTCTGTTTTTCCCTCCCTACCTCACAGATGATGGAAATGCTTAATACAAGTTAAGGTAGTATGACACAGACTAATGTAAGTGTGAGCATGGCACCCAGGGGACAAGCTGTGAAATGTTTGCGCGCTTCTGCCAAATACGTTGCATGGCTTTCTGCTGTTGTCTCGTGTTTCTGATGTTAGGCAGCATGTCCAGCAACATGTAAGCGTCTTGTTTGATATTTATATTCCCACCTTTGTATAGTCTTAATAATGCGCCTTCTTCAGTAGCTTGTGGCAGCTGCTAGTGGCAAATCTGCAAGCTGTGTGTGTTATTCCTAAGTAATGTTTGGAAGTACCTACAAGGATCAGGGCCCCATTGGATGTGGCTGTTTAGAAATCCACTGTAGAAATGTTGAAATGTGCAGTTCAAATGGGTCAGAGACAGTACTGACACTTCTGTGCTTGCAAGTGGACAGCAGCAGCTTCCAGTTTGCCTTTTCTAGAAGTCAAGCCTAGTACTAGTGCAGCTGGCTGCTGTGTACAGCTCTGCTACCCACATCTGCTTTTGTAATGTGAATGCTTCATGGCGACTCTGTTGTCAAACTCTTAATTCATGTGACAGATGACACACTGGAATTAAAAATGTTATGTTTTCACAGTACTCTGCTAAAAAAAATACTTCTGTGGGCAAAACCAATGTTCTCCTGTGTTTATATGCTTGTTCAATCTTAGTGTATGTGATACTTATGAAGGTGAGACCAGCCACAGCATCTTGAAGCATACTTGCCAACACAGGTCTTCTGATGCTGCCTGGTACTGAGAGGCATAACTTAGCTATTCCCTGCCTGGTTTTCGGTTCACCATATGCCACTCATGTTGGAAGTGCACTGTAGCTTTTCGTCATGAGGATGGTCAAATATTTACAAGGTTGCCCAGTGATGTAGTGTCATCTCCATCCTTGGAGATACTTAGAACTTGACCGGATGTGATCCTGAGCAACCTGCTCTGGTTGGACCTTCTTTGAGCAGGGAATTGGAATAAATGACCTTCAGAAATCTCTTCCTGCTTACAGTTGTCAATGATTCTACAATTTCATGACTATACAGGTGGGGAGTAGAATGAAGCCACCAGAATAACTTTCCCTATGCTGTAAACTATCATTCAGTGGTGATTAGTGTTCTGGTCACTGCTTCACTTTAAATAGAGATTACCAAATGCTGGTTACTACTCTGAGTAGACCCAGTTCACCCACATGCAACTGAGCTGCAAAAATAGGTATTTGTTGTAAATTCATGCCATGCGGTAAAAATATCCCTTCACTCCGTTACACCCACGATGTGTTGTGTGAGAACAGGATGACTTCTGAAACATATCTACTTCTGAATGACTGGAGCTATGCCAGCTGACACTGACAGCTCTCTATGTGATGTTTTTATAGCTCTTCTCAAGTTTCCCATGTAAGATCCCTGCTTCTGTTCCAAAGACATTAATGATTAGACTGTCAGAGCTGAGAAAATCCACCTGGGGAGCAAGGTCACCTTCACTGTTCTCAGTTACAAAGGAAAACACCAGGCTACGGAGGATATGGAAGTCCTAATTAACGTCTATGGCAAACTCAAAGCAAGGGGAAAATAGAGCTGCGAAAATAAGTGTCTACAGAATTAAGATTGTTTTTTGAAGCCATTGCAGAAGAAGCCTGGATGCTGTGTTTTCAAACATGGTTAGTGCTGGGGATGGGTTGCAGAAAAGAAAGCGAGTTAGTAACAGGTTTATGATTTCCCTGCCTCCTTCTCCTTGGTGAGTTCCTGCCAGCAGTCAGAGCCTCTAACACTTCACTGAGGCCCCAAGGCAGGAGCGCTGTAGATCTCTGTTTCCACCATGCTCCTTGTTCAGCTCAGCCCCTTCACTCCCCAAGAAATGTGCTTCCTTGGGAAGCTGGAGCCATGACACACACAGAGCCCTACAACCTCCCACCTCCCCCCCTTGCTGACGGGACACTCACCTTCCCCCATCCTGTGCTGCAAAACAAAATGACACCAACATCTACCCACAGCTGTGTGTGGAAAATGGATATCCCACACCATTTTTATAGGACCCAACTCACAGATCTGAGAGCACCACTTGGGGCTCCTGAATTTGCCTTTGAGTCTGGCTGCTCTGTGCCACTGTGACAAGAAGCAGTCCATCCTCCCAAAGCAACCAATTAAGCATTTTTGCTCCCATTCTCTTCCCCTAAACTGCTAATAGTCCAGAGTTCAGATTCCCTGAATTTGAGGAATTCCCCTGGTTGCCACCTCCCTCCTCTCAGTTCTTTAACCCCTCTAGAGGATTGCTGCAACCAGCCATCTCTCAGACACCCATATCTGTCAGAGAACTGCTGAGCCATGCAGTGTTTCAGCCTATTCATTTGTATAATCTGGGTGTTTCACGCTGATCTCCTTAATCAGGTTTCTGTGGGTTCTGTGTCAGCCCAGTGCCACTGGAAGAAACACAGTTTCACTACTGATTTCCCTTGCATGGCAGGGATGTCTCCAACTCAGTTCTCTTATGTTACAAGTGTGAGGGAGCAGTCCATAATCGATAGCGAGTATTTTTGGTTTCCAGTGCCCACATGTGGCTAGTAGCACCCGCAACCATGTTTCAAATTCTAGGAAGAAATGTGCAACCCAGATGTGATGAACAAAAATCCCACAGCCTTTCCAGCAGTGGGGAGAGTGAAGCCTAAGGGTATCGTGAGCTTCCAGTGCTGGAGAGCCTTAGGGACAAATTACTCAAACACATCAGAAGTGGTACTGGTGCAATTAGCCTACCTTAGGACAGGGAATGGTTTGCATGACCTCCTGAAGTTCTCTCTGCTGTGCTTTTGTGTGTTTCTATTATTTTAAATGATGCTAACAACCTCAGCCACAAAATTTAATCACTGCTATAAACTGCACACACACACAAACATCTGTGACCGGGACACAAATTCTCTAGCAAGAGAGGACAGAACTGAACACTGCTGAATGTCGCATTCTTGCACACATACACCCAAGGGTGTAAGTCCACTGTACACTGCTTGTGCCTGTTAGTGTATTACACACTCAGGCTCTCCAGCAGTGTCCACAGAGCCATCATGGCCCACTGGATCGTGCTCTCATGTGTTCCTCTGCAAACTCTGTTGTCTTGACTGGCTTCCTTCTTTGAGTCTCAGAGCATCGTGCATCACTAAATCCTGTACCACAGTTACCTTCTCCAGTTATATTCTGAGCAAATTACAGGAATAGTTTTTCTACTGACTTACAGCACAGTTTTACCTTCCATATGAGGGTTAAATCCTCAGAAAATTATTCACAGACTGCCATTATTGATTAACATGGTGTCCTACAATTTCATTCAACCCTCAGCCACACACATCTCTCATCAGTGATCACTGTGCAGGTCTCTTGCCTGCTATTCAGTTTCCTCTGTTCCTACGTTTAGATACTCCCTGCACCACAGAATTAGACATGCCCTCATCTCAACATTCAATGTTTCATACCCTAATCCCTGGCAGTCCTTTGCTGCTAGATACTTATGCTGGTCACTGTCATCTCCACAAGATCTTCTATCCTAGTATTTCCATTTGTCATGCTCACTCAAGATGCTGTTGCAATGCCACCTTTGGGGCTCTGGGATCCATCCACAGCAAAAAAGGTAACACACCATGTCTTCCTCTGCTCCCATCTGCTGTTGCCAGCTATGTGCTGATCCCCTCCAGCATTTTGAGCTCAAAGTCTTATTATTCAAGGAGTAAACAAGAGCACATGTATTTATCACAGTGTGTAGGCACAGCTCTCCTCTTGCTGATGCTCATATTCTCACAATGCAAAAGAACGGTGCTTTTTACCTTTAAGCAGAAGCATACTCTACTCATTTGTTTACAAAAGTGTGGTTATGACTCAAATGGTGCAGTCCCAGGCACTGTCCATAGCCCATCCAGCATATTAATGTGGCTTCAAGGGATGTGAAAGAGCTTTACAGAAGTGGGGACATGAGAGAGATGCTGGACCCAGCCCAGCAATGCATGTTGTTTCCTGGAAGTGCAGATGGAGCCCTAACAAATTCAGCAGGATGATCCATGGACTAAGAGGTGTGCTGCCATCTAAGTGCTTTGCTGGCTGAGGGCCACAGTCTAACTTGCTCCTGAAAGCCCACGGGACAGCTGGGAAAGCAAAGTCTGCCCATTGGAATACCAATGTCTCCCTCACCCAAAGACTACCCGACTTCCCAACATGTGAAAATTGTAGGCTCTTTATCAAAGACATTGAAAAGCTCAGCTGACCTCAGGCTTTTCTTTCTTCACAATTATAACCCTTCATTAAGGCTGGCCAAATTCCTGCATCACGAGTCCCCAAAATGCCAACTTCTTCCTGTGGCAAACAGCCACCAGGCAGACCATGAAGAACTGAAGCAGGACAGAGATCTTGGTGTTGATTATAGACAGAGCCTGGTCGCTCTCCCAGGGTCACCATGGAGAACAGTTTGGCTGGGCTAGTGTCTGAACCACAAAGCTTGCCTTACAACAGGGACTTGTATCAGGTAGACGTTGTCAGTCCTTAGGGAACCACAATGCCTGGGAATCAAGGCTGAACCACTCATCAAACATAGCCAAAGGATCAGAAGTTATCCGTGTTCTTAAGGGTTGAATTTGCTGTATATCCTTGGCTTCCTCTATAGTGGCAGCAAGTGATAGCCCTTCTCTGCATTCAGACTACCCAAAGAATTAACAGCCAGAAACCTAAACAGATCAGTAGCATTTTACAACCTGGCAATGTATTAACCTGGCAAGTTATTACACAGGAGTTGAGCTAGAATTGGCTGATGCTATTGCACCCACTGCTTAACCTGTCTTCCTGATGAATGGCTATTTTGGATTTTTTCAGGTGTTCAACATCTCATCTTTAAGAGCATTTTCTCATTTCTTAAGATATATATTGCTTTTATAGCCCTATTGACAATCATGCTAACACCATGAGACCTTAAGTGCTCATCTTCTTGACAGCAGAAAATGATCCTCAGACAGACTAGAGACAAAAAAGTACTCTATACTGGTGCCTCTGGAACCAGTTCTTTTCCTGTTCCACATTTCTGTTCAGTATCAAAATGCATGCTGGAAACCATACCTCCTGCTGTAGAGAACCATCTTCAGCAGACTTGGAGTGGTGTAAGGGGTAATCCATGGGTTATTCCTGCCTCTAACCTCTGTGACGCCATTACAAAAACTGCAAGATGCAGGAATCTTTCCCTGCTGACAGTGAGATCTGTTGTTAATTTTGGTCCTCACTGGGGAGGAAAGGGAGGTTAAAGGCAAGGAGAGCACGTATCGCTGTAGCTCCCTTTGTCAACCAGCAAGAAAGGGCAGCAGGGTTTTTTCACTTGGTATCAGCTCGGGACACTCGGAGCACCACCATCTGGATGCCAAGGAAATGCAGGAAAAAAGCAGTTTCATTGAAATGAAGACATACAGCTATCTTCAGCCTGTTACGTGTTAAGAGGAGGGCAGTCATTCTCCAGAATGCCTGAAGGCAGCTCTGAAGGCAGAGCTCATATATTCTCAGAGGTGCTTGAGCTCAGATCAGCTTTGAGGGGGAGAAAATACTGCTTCCATCCAGTTCGTGCCAGAGGAGATCTCATGAAGTAAATCTAAGGACACTAGGGACAAATCTTTGATAAAAGCATATCAAAACTTTGTTTAATTTGTTTGCACCGCTGTTGTAAAGCAGACTCACCAGAGACAACATGATCTACAAATGGAATATGTTACTAAATCAGGACACAACTTACTGGAAGGATAAGTAATGATTTCATCTAAGTCATTACATCTCCCTATCAATAGCATATCTCTGCAGAGAGCATGCTCACCTCTGGCTGAATATTATATAATCCTTGTAGGACAGACTTTAGATGCCTGACTTAAGGACATGACAAACCCAGTCACCCAAAACTCACTGGGTCAGGTGGTACATACATGTGTACAATCAATGGTACATGCAATATTCAGAACATAATCCCTCTGGTATGTAAAATTTGCTTCTGCTTAGATATGTGAGAAAGGAACACTTGTTAAGAAAGCAGAGAAGGGAGGCGTTTCTCCTGGATACAGGCATGTTCGTGGGCATTGTGACCTCCAAGTTTGGCACATACTTATGGGATCAGTGTGCAATACAGATTGGACCAAATGAGCATGCACCACAGTGTATGGACCTGCACATGTGCACCTCCAACCTGCTAAACTTTTGGGGCAAATATCCAAAATTCTCAAATGCTGCTCAGACAACGTATCTGAACAGGGCAAGAGTACGTGGACGTGAGGGAGGTGCACAAGGTTAAAAATCAGGATGTTGGGTAGCTTTTCAGACAGCTTTTCCTTCTCCCTGCGTCCCTCATTTCTGTTCTTCGTACTGCCAGAGTCTATTTCGTTCTCTTCTTCCTGTACTTGTTTCGATGGAGCTGCTGTCCATGATCTTCCTAAATCCTCTTCCTTAGCAATGTCAGCTTCTGGAAACTTCCTTCCTTCTCCTGCAGTCTCCATCTTTCTCTGGTTTTTAACATAACCTCCCTCTCTCTTCTGCAGGCAGGTCTCTGGGACAGTAATGCCAGATGGTTTCTTTAAAGACACAGCTATAGCTAAAACTGACCCCCTTATCTTACCTTATCACATGCCTACCCTGACTGTAGTTGGGAAACCTATTAGCTTCTGCATCCAGGCAGCACACACCCTCAGTGCTATTTTCAACATTATCATCATCTTCCCTCCTCTCCCCAGACTGATGCCATCATTTAATCCTGCTGACATTCCCTCAAGAGCATCCTACAGAAATATCTGTTATTATTTGTTCCCACAGTAAGGCCCCGATAGCTTCATCCTCAGTCTCTGTAACCTTCTCTGTTCTGGCCTTCTTGATGCTCGCCTTGTCTTCCCTCAAAATGTCACAGTTAAGGTTAATTCCTTGCTTCGGTTCCTTAGCAAACCACACTGAGCCCTTTCACTGCTTCACCTTCATCCTCTTTGTCTAGTTCATGGTCCAGCCTTTCAAAAGTTTCCCTAAAACTACTCCTAAGGCTTTTCCTCCTTTTCTCCAAACTGCCCATTTCACTTTCCTCTTCATGGTGCCTCCTTCTCCCATCTCAACACAATGCAACGGAAAACCTCCTCCATAGTGCCACCAAAGAGAATTTGAAACCTTACCAATCTTCAAGTTTTCCACAGGTTTGAGACGTTTTCAGGAAATCAGGCTTCTCTGTGCTATTTTACAGTCATCCTTTGGTCTCCCATCTACTATTTCCTCTAGTTTTGAGGTATTGCCTTTGATGAAACACATGCAATAACTCTCTTGCTCTGTAGTCCTTGGAGGAGGCAAAGTATGTGCAGGACAGACAGAGGACAAATCAATGCCATGCTCCTGCCCAAGTTGGCCTTGCTTGGATTTACCTCAAAGTAAACCAGAGTCAGTCTTCATTTGTTATTTGTTCTTGCAGAAGGGGACCTACAGCTCATCCTGAGTTGAAAGCATCCTTTTTTATTGTTGGGGGGAAACACTGCTGCTGCAGGTTTCCTGCCTCCATTCTAAATTATTAGGAATGGAGAGTATTTAAATATCTGTAATAGACCTGGTATTACATTAAAATCACATTGAGGAAAAGATCCCTCTGGAAAGTGGGGAGGAATTTATGAATGAGGTTTGGAGGGGAAAGTGCCTCAGGATATCTGTGCCCAGAATCATTTTTTTTCCCCATGGGTTAGAAAATAAAGTGACAATGTGACCACAAGATGCTTTCTGATTAGACTCCTTTGGGCAGAGTTTACTACCCACCATCCAAAGGACATTCCTTCACCTCTAGCTTGTATGTGGTGCATGAGCTGGATGTGAGGCTTAAAAATATTTACTGTAACCCACGCAGTTTCCCAGCAGCTTATTTCAGCTCTCTGATTTACAAAACATTATTTGCCTGACAGCAGATGCCTCTGAAGTAGTTTGTAATTAATACATGCATTTTCTGATTCCTTAAAGACAATGTTCATATTAGATTAGAAAGATCAGAGATGCCACAAAGATTTCCAAATAACAAGAATAAGTTGTGATTAAATAGATTAGAGTGGCAAATAGACTTCTCAATGGCATATCAAAGCTAATAAACAAAAAAAGGGTACAGCTATTTTATACTGATGATACAAGAAAGCATGAACAAGAGTAATTCATTCAGCTTTGTGACCCAGAGTATTTGTAGGTGGCTGGTGATTTTGGGCACCCTGCGCTAGATTTAGAAGGTTAAGTTTTTAGACCCTGAATATTCAGACTTTTTTAATAAATGATGAAGATGCTACAAAAAAAATACATGCAAAATTAGAGGGTTTGAAAGGGCTGATTCCATTTTGCCAATGTCAGCCATGATGGACATTATAGCCTGCAGCAAAGATTGTCAAGTCATTTGTAATAGGTTTTCAATAATGTTGCAAAATACTTAACTGCATTGCTTGTATATTTTATGTCTAGTTAATTATAGCTTATATAAAATATTATGATGCTCCATTCACATGCTTAGAATTTAATTAATTTGTAGCTTACATGCTCCTAATAATGAATGTGTCTTCATGATCTTGCTCTGGAGACTTCTAAAAGGCACAGCTTTTTACCAGCTTTAAAGGCAACTCTGTCAGTGACAGTGATAAAGTTTACTGAGTCCTACAAAAACTTCCTCCTTCACATAACCTTTGATGAGCATTCGTTGTACAAAGGGCAACAGACAGTATTTATAGACTACCCACATGAACAAAAGCACAGGTTTCACTCAGACTCCCTTGAAAAGCCCATGAACCAGGTAGGAACTTACTGGTGCTGGCCTGAGGATTTGTATTAATGCAGTAGATAGCCAGTGTCACTTCCCTGGTAGAAAACACAAAAAAACACCTAAGTTGGCTGAATAGGCTTCATCTTAGAGTATGACAGTCTCTTCTATCTGCTGGGATAGGAGCTGGTTTTCTAATTTAGAGCATCCTGAAGACTTATTCCAGCCTCTTTTCAGGAACAGTAAACTCAGTCAGTCATTCAGATATGTTTTTAAACATTGTCTGATATAAACAAATTGGAAAACACATGAATATTTTGCTCAGAGGGATAAAAAAAACCCAGGGAGCATGTATACCTTTGGCAGGGTTTGCTAAACATTGTGCTACTATAGACTAACACAGCCGTGTTTCTTGCTAAGGATAGCAGCTGTCTGTAAGAACCCAATTAGGTAACTTGGCCATTTATCCAGCGCATCAGAAATCCCCATGTTCTTATTTTTCCTCACCATCAGTGATACTACGAGAAGGTGCAGCAAACTGTTTCCACGATCCACAGAAGGTCCTCTCTCTGATTTAGCATGAGGACACACGAGATCACTGTAAGCCGTACTGTTGGGATTGAGGAACCAGCCTTTTTCTCCTTTTAAATCGGAAGCCACACACAGAGATTGAAAAATTAATGACTAACTGGGTGAATGTTGTCTGCTGAGGAGTTTGGTCAATGCACTGTGTCAGTTCTTTCTCATGCAGTAGAGATCTCTGTTTTACTAACATGCACAACACACATTTACTTGCCAGAGTTACAAAATACATAAGCTGATAAAACAACCGGTTTCTACCAAGGCTAAAAAAAGAGTTGTACCGTTCTATGAGAGCCACAGCTCCATCGGAAAACAGGAGGCTTCACACAAGGGAAGCACAACACGTAACCACTTAATAAAAACAACCCCAGCCCACCAGGGAACCAGCAGAATTTACAGGCGCTGCGCTGGGAATGGCAATCTGGCCCCTGCGGTCAGCACAGCGCCATTAGCAAACACACAGAGTAGTTAATATTTGGAGGTTGTTTTAGCTTTATTTGTGTATCTTGGTAGGTGGCATTTCCAAGACAGTACAAGCCTCTGCTCAGTTGGACTGTTATTGATTGTGAACACACAGCTGAACTTTGAAAAATCCTTACATGACAGAGAAATAAAGAAGCAAAGTTCCCAGAGTCATTTACGCAGGGAAGGTTATTCCATGAGGTTTTTTATCAGCCTTCCAGTCCCATTCAACTAGAGGCAAATGCCTTGTGCTATTACTAAAAGTGATCTGGAAACCATCCTCCACCTTAGACAGGGATCAGTTCTGTGACCTTTTCCCAAGTCTATTTTCTCATTTGCTTCTAATGTGGGTGGGAGTTTCCTCCTGAGTGATGTTTCCAGCAGGTACAACCTGGTGTGGGGTTTTGTTCTTCAGTGGCTATCTAGCTGTCTGGCCCTCAGCCATAGGGATGCCCATATGGTCTCTTCTCTGGCAGCGCTCCTGCAAGGAAAGCTAAAATCCTGCTAGGCAATAGGCACTGTCCCTGCTTCCAGGCACCCTGCAGATGGCTGTGGGTGAGATTCTGGACAGAGCTAGGCCTGCAAAAGGATAAATTCAAACATGATGTGATGTGGGAGTTGGACAATGGGTTTCATCAAAGTCACAGCTGGAATTACTGGCGACTCAGGTGGATGTGCCAACAGCGGCTGTAAGACCAACAGCGGTCTTGAATAACATCTGTGAATAAGTGTCTGAGACTCCTGCAGACAGTTTATGGTAGGGAACTTCCTGGTGGCCACATATGGAAAAAACCTGGGCAATTGGAGCCCTCCTGCAAAAGCTACCAAGAGCAAACTCTCCTCCCCAACATCATGCTTGTCCAGCTCTTTACCATGAGGAGCACAGGGAAAGCTAAGAGGCTTAAAGCTGTTGTTACCCAGAATGAGACAAATGGAGGGAAAATACACTAAACAGTTGTTTCACCAGCTGAGATGACTGTTTTGGTTTCTTAGCAACTGTGGGGAAAGAAGCTGCTTGAGATCTGAGCTGTCTGGTCAAATCCAGCAGGCATCCCTCCAGCCTCCTCTCTGCTCATCAGCACAGGGAAACCACGCGGCTGGTGGGAAGCCCTCCCAGAACAAGGCACGATGGTAAACAAGCCCACTCCTCTCCACTGAGGGATGAGGGGAAGAGCTGCCCATCAGAGTCTTCGCATGTGGTTCCTCCAGATGTGGAAAGGTTTCTTAGGATTAGATTGCTTTTCATTTTCATGAGCATGGAAAAGAGGAGGAAATCTTTCACTAAGAGCTGCAATCTGTGATGGTCCCAAGTTGAACCCACATCAGGAACCGCAGCAGAGGAGAAGTTGGGTTGTGGCTTTTCTGTGCCTCGGTGGCAGGGCCAGGCTGGAGAGGAGCAGGAGGACACTCCTGCAGTGCTGGCCATCAGCCACTCAAACTCTGCACACTAAAAATGAGCCTGATGGCTTGGTGCAGCTAGAGCCCTTCATTCTTCCACGCCAGGCACTCACCTCCTCTCCTGGCAATGCAGGTGACTCAGTGACAGCATCCTTCAAAGGTTGCTGCTCTGTGATCACTGCTTTTGAGTGCATGAAAAGCTGTTTATGGCTGTTTTCTCAGTGATCAGCAGTATTTCTCAAGTCCCATGAGCAAATCCGCAGAAAGAAAGGGTGATTTTTGCCAAACAGTTTCAGATCTCAGTGAACGCCTGTGCTGGAGGAGGTTTCAGCACTGATGCAGTGTTTGTGCATGTCTCTGTACTGGAGTGGCCATTTCATTGTTTTGGTTTGTCAGGGACAGTGTTTAAATCGTTTAAATTCATGTCTGACATACTGATTGTGCTCGTTGCTAATAGCTTATTTCCATCCATATTAACACTATCTCATTCATTCAGATGTAAGTACAAGGATGCTGACCTGTAGTTAATCCTACATATCCCTGACTTTTAATTTAATGACTATTAAATATTAATGGGAGCAGAGAGTGGAAGTCAGATCACCTTTTCAACAGCTTAGTGCCCCTGTCACCAGACTACAATGTCATCCTTGATCTTGTTTTTCATTCGCTTTCTCCCAGTCTCACTAACAGGACAAAGAAAGCTGCCTTTTAGAGAAGACTTTGGAGTCGAGCAGCCATTGCAAGGATTAGAGCTGAGCCAGGATCTCCCATCTCCTGGGCAGATGTTCAAAACACCATGGTGTTGGATAAAAGGGGTTTATTTTTTGTCCAGATCCTGGGAGAGTGCCCTCCATCCCAGACCAAAGGCTGCTGTAGAGAAGAGGGGAATGCACACAGACACAGACACTCCTAAACACACCCCCCACACACACACTGATGTTGTGCAGAAAATAATTCACTATTCAAGGAGGGATGTGGAGGGTGTCTGGTGGTTACAGCCCTCCCCACAGCATGGGAGTGCTCATCATGGATCTACCAGGGTCTACTTGTGCAAAGTTCATTATATACACCGCAGTCTAGTGCAGAGCCCAGAGGCTCTGGTGCAAACCTTCATTACTGCAATGCCATGTGTCCCACTGTGTTCCTGGCCTGGTGGTGGGAAAACTCTTGTGACTGGTCTGAGGTACAAAAGTGATTCCTCCCTTCCAGAGAGAGCTGAACATCACCCTTTCAGCTCCTAATGAGTATTATAATGTCTTGACTCTCACAAGGAAGCACCATTGCTCCTTCTGGTCATGCACCAAAGAAAGCCATATCCCCCACGTGATCCTCCACAGAACACAGTGGGCAACAGTGGTGGTGGTGGTGCAGGGATCTCTTTCTCTACATCTTCCTATGCCTTTTATTTTCATGGTCTTTTCTTTTGCATCAGGCAGTTGTGACTGCATCCTTACAACAGCCATACCTAACTGCTGCAGGTATTTGTCTGTGCTTAAAGCTATGTATCTTTAGCTGATGATATTTTTCTGATTATAAAGCTAATGAGATAAAGCAGAACTCAATCAAAGCAGCTTGGCTTGCAGTGCATTAATACTTAATACTACCTTTTACTATTGTAATTATGACTTATTTACTTTTTAAATTGCTATCTATCTGGTTTACTTAGCTCTTTGAGAGACATTTCTCAAGAGTATCTTTCTGACTATAGTGTTTTACTTTTGCAGAAAAATGCAGGCATTTAGTGAGATGGAAATTACTTCCTTATTATTTAAAATTAATTCAGCCTGTCAAAATGAGCTCATTGCCATGCACAGTGCTTCCTTTTTAATTCAGTCTCAGCCTTTCTAGCGATTGAAATTCTCTGCTGAGACGATGTACATAGCAGGCTTTTTATACATATTAAACACTACATATTAGTAGGATTAAGGCTGCATACACTTTTTAGAATAAGGCACACAATTATGAAAGAAGTTTTGCAGCAGGGATAAAGGAATGCCAGTTTTCCATCAGTCTTATAAACTGCTTTGCTAGCCAAGAATGAAGCTGCGAGGATGCCTGATGGGAATAGAAAGGGCTCTGTTTCCTGCTCCTGCAGGACTCCAAATTTTGCTAAATCAGGACGAAAGCAGAGAAAATATTTACATATAAATAATTGGGATGCCAGTGCTCCCTCCTTTCCTCGGAATGAAAAAGAAGAGAATAGAAAGCAGAAGAGGACAGAGGAGATGATTGAAACTTGTGATGGACATAGGAAGAGAAAACCTTAATAATGGGAGAAAAGTGCCTGTCAGCTGCAGAGTGAGCAAAGAAAACAAGGGGGGAACAGGAGGAAGGAGAGGTTCCTGACAGCAGCACCCTGACATTTGGTTGGGTCCATAGGAGCCTCTTCAGGACTGAGAATCAAGTAAGAGAGGGGGGAGAGAAGAAAAGGCAGCTTTAAAATATCTTCATATTTCCCACTCCGTGGCTCCTGCTGCATTCCCTCCTCATAGCAGCTGAACAACTTACACCAGAGGTTCAGTTCTCTGGAGTCATCCTAATGTGAGAGGAAACACCCCAGTGATTCACCTGCCCTTGGCTGGTGTCCTGGGTGCACTCTCTGAAAAGAGGGCAGCAGGAAAAGAAGAGCTGGGAATGGGGGGAGCACTCAAGGAAAACCCTTGCTTGGGAGCGCACATCAAATATTGACATTCCCATAATAAGATGGTGACCATGGAAATTATTTTTCTATTCAGTGACTGAAACAAAGTAGTTGCTAAAAATTTTCAATCCATTTGGACACAACATAGACAAGATGTTCAGTGTCATTCCTGTCTTCAAGAGGGAGGATATGGGGAGATATAGACATGGCAGTGTGACCTCAGTCCCTGGGGAGGTGATGGAGCAAATAGTGTTGGAAACCATTTCCAAACACAAAGGATGAGAAGGTGACTGGCAGCAGTCAGCATGGATTTACAAATCATGACAAACCTGAAAACCTTGTATGGTGACACGACTGCCTCAGTGGTCAAGGGGAAAGCAGTGGACATTGTTTTTCTTGACTTTAGCAGAGCTTTTGGCTGTGTTTGCCGTAACAACTTCACAGACTAGCTGAGGAAGTGTGAGCTAGCTAAGTAGATGGTGATGTGGATTAAAAAGTTCCTGAGATGCCAGGCTTAGAGATCTGTGATCAGTGACATGAACTCCAGCTGGATGATAGGGCAGATAAACAACTGGAGGAAGTGGCTGATGCACCAGAGGTTTGTGCTGCTATTCAGAGGTACATCTGCAGGCTAGAGAAATGGGTAGACAGGAACTTTGTGAAGTTCAATAAAGGAAAACTCCAAGTTATGCACCTGGGGAGGAACCCTATACACCAGTATATGCTAGAGGCCACCAGATGGAAAGCAGCTTGGTAAGAAAGCACCTTGGGTCCTAGTGGACACCAAGCTGCCCACGAACCAACAATGTCCTTTGGGGCAGAGCAGGTCCACAGGATCCTCTGCTCAGCACTGGTGAGGCCACACATGGAGTGCTGTGTCCTGTGTTGGGCTCCTCAGTCCAAGAGATGTGGCCATACTGGATAAAGTCCAATGAAAGACCACTAAGATGATGAAGGGCCTGCAGCATCTCTCCTATGAGGAAAGGTTGAGAGAGCTGGGATTGCTCAACCTAGAATAGGTAAGGCTCAAGGAGAACCTTATCAGTGTGTATTAAGTATCTGATGGGAGGCAGTAAAGAAGGCAGACCAGACTCTTGGTGATGCCCAAGGACAGCAAAAGACACAACTTTTGCTGTCAGACCAGGCACAAACTGACGTGCAGGAAATTCCACTGAAACATCAGAAAAAAACCACTTTTTTATGGTGAGCACGGTCAAGCACTGGAGCAGGCTGCCCAGAGAGGTGGTGGAGGCTCCATCCTTGGAGATAGATACTGAAAACCTGACTGGATGCGGCCCTGAGCAGCCTGCTTAGCTGACCCTCCTCCAAGCAGTGGGGTAGGACTCGATATCCCAGAGGTCCCTGCCCACTTCTGCAGTTTACTGAGTCTATGACACTGAGACAAGAAAACAGCAGAGGACTGCAGGTGGAAAATATGAATGCTGGCTTAGGGATTTGCAGTAAAAGGTCAGTAAGACACAATGGTGCAAACAGGTGCCCCTTGATCACAACTGCAGCTGCGGAAGTGTTGCAGCCCACCCCATATACAGCCGCATCACAGCAGGAGGGGAGCATCTCCCACTAATGCTGTCTTGGTTGGTCACTAAGAGCTGATGCAAGTAATGCTCTGTAAAATAAACCTAGTGGCAGGAGCAGCTTCACACCGAACCCTTGGGACCACCCATCCCAAAACCAGCTCCCTTGCCAGTGGGCACCAACGTTAACACACTCACCATCCCTGGAATTTAAAACCTCAATAGCTGCAGATGTGCTTTAACTTGTGTTGTCTTAGTGGATGCTTCTGGTGAAACAGCCACCTAGGAACTGCCGAAGTGCCAAAACTGTATAGGTAAGAGGATGTGAGAAGAAATCAGATTTCTTTCCTCCCATGTTCGGAGCCTTCTTTGTCCCACCAGCAGCACATCCGAGGTGGGAAGCACACCTGGGCTCTTACCCCCCTCTCTAGGTTTTATTTGAGATGTTGGCTATTAGCTGAGGATCCTGACACCAAAGTATTTTGGGACAGCAAGGTGTTGGCTTTTGCAAATTTAACACGAATTGCTGTGAATCATCAGGAACATTTTATAGATAAAGTTTCCGAAGTTAAACAGACCACGTTTTAATTTAATGCCTTTCATCTGTGCATTGCAAAACAATATAGAAAAACACCCCAAAATTTTCAGATAATCTAGTAGATTTTAATCTTTTTTTTTTTTTTTAGTGAAGTCTGGTAGCTTAGAAATAGTTTAATGAGGGATCCTAAAGTTATTATTTTTTTCATTTTGAACATTTAATAACGGTCTCTGGCACATTCCAATTTTACATCGTTTCGAATTATATTAGAAGTAATGTTCATTAATTTTCTTAGTAATGCCACTTCCTTTGCCATTGCCAGTATCGCTGCGAGCGAGCCGGTGACTCTAGGTGCAGCAGTCCCCTCTAGTGGGTAAAATCAGACCGGCCCAGTTTTGCAGGACCTGCTGCATCCTGCCCGTTAGCTCTGGCTGGAAAGAAAAGCTTTGCTTTTCTCCCGGATATCCTGAGGATTCTGAGCCGATTTTATCTTTTTTTATTATTATTATTATGTATTTATGGTACGTTATTTTTGTTCTGAATTATCACAGGAAGGAGAGAGGGGCACATGAGGCTCAGGTTCAGTTCCTATGTGTGGACCTTTGCTTGGAGCAGGTATTCCCTCCACACCCTAGAAATCCTCCTGCTACAAGTGCCATCAAAACTAGCAACTTCTGCTTGAAATGCTTTATTTCCACAAAACATTCTGGAAGCTAAAATTGCTGGTTTTAATCAGAAGTTGACCAGGTGATTCCTGAAGGACAGGCTGACCAGAGATCACCGCCCAGTTCCCGGCTCAGCAGCTCACCTAAACCCACTCCAAAACCTTTATACATTGGTATTTTCTGATTGAAAATTATGCCTTTTTGTAGTATTCCACTCTTCTGTGAGCAAGAAGCAGTGATGTTTAGGTTTTAGGAAGCCATTATGGTCAATAGAATAAAGAATACCCCATCCCCAAAAACCATGGCTGCCCATTTGTTACAATTCTGGTTTGCGGCAGATATAAGGGAGAACTGTTTCTAACACCTCCCATCTCTTTCTCACTTCTCTCTTTCATAACTGTGGTAATGCTTTTAATTAAGTTAAAAGAGGATGTTGCACCAAGCTCCTCAACAGCTCCCTGAATTTTGTGATCTATCCCATCAATCGACTGAGATCAGAACACTGTCTCCGCTGGTACCACGTGCACTGAGTGCAAGCCACAGATATTTGCATGAACCAATTTATCTCTTAAAAATATTTCTTCTTGACTGAAGCATAAATTGCCTTTACCCTAATGCACTAGGTAATGAATTGCATTTGAAATATGTTTATTTTTAGCAAACAAATGCTAATGGCAGCTTGCTGTTAAAAATAGACAGTATACTTGGCACAGAAATAAGGGCTGGGGAATCTTTCCTCCCCTGAGCAGTTGAAACGCCCTTTGTGTAAGTCATCTGGGGAGAAAGCGTGATGTCCCTGTGGAATTTACTCCCTCCAACTGGGGAAACTGTGAACAGCAAAGCACCACTTGTCACCTGAGACCTGGCTTACAAATAGCCTCTGAGGTCCAGTGTCCCCAGGGGGCTGTCGTACCTCCTGCAGGGCAAGGCTGTAGGATGGAGACAGCATCTTCTTCCTTTCCTCCCTCCCTGCTGGACATCAGTGGCTGCAATATGGGGTTTTTATGTGCCTCCAGCCTGCCTGGCTGCGGGAGCAGGAGCATTTTGGCAGGGGGAGCATGTTGGGGCCTCTGGTGTTGCTGGCTCCATTCCTCCTCTCTCAGCAGCTGCTGTGCTGGCCAGCAGGCTTTATCCTAGACAGGCTTTTCCTAATGCCTAAGTGATATTTCCCTGGCTGCACTATAAGCCCATTACTTGTCACATTCCCAGAGAGAATGATTTATCCCCTTCCTTTTTGCAGCAGCTTTTTTCATAGTTAAGAGTGTTATGCCCGGTAAGTCTCCTTTCCTCTAGACTAAACAGCTCAATTGCCCATGTTTTCTCTTACATTAACATTTCCAAGGCTTCTCATCTCTCTTGTTGCTATGCTCTTGTCTTTACCCAGTAGGTCCACTTCTGTCTTACAGTGCAGTGCCAAAAAACAACCATGCAGCTGAGGCCTTGCTGAGTAGCCTGGTAGATAAATTTCCCTGCTTGCACATCCTTGTAGGGCACTTTTCTTTGGCACCATGAACTCATGGGGTCAGTTGATCCCTAACATATTTTGTACGACTCCTTCTTCCCATGCACACACTGCTACTGGATCATCACTACACTAGAAAAGGCTCCTTTGAGGAGAGATGATGTTAACCTTCCTGCGGGAAGTTTTCGGTCACAGACAGGGAAGTGTTTTAGAAGTGAAGATGTGACACAAGCCTGCTTGCACAGTCTCAAGTCAGGACTGGCAGCTGCCACCATTTCACTGCAGAAGCACTGTGGGGTTTTATGTCCCCTGAATTCGTACAAGACACAAGCCCCACTGAACAGAGATTACAAATCTGATTTTGAACATTATTTTCCAGCATTTTGCTTGTAAGGTGGGATCAGGAAGGGCAGCATCTGCTGCTTGCTGCCAAAAGATCTAACACTGAGCTCTAGCCAAAAACTGCTGCCTTCATTTGGCAAAAAGGACCCAGTTTTCACGGAGGACAAGACAAGAAAGTCTAGTTTGAGCTGCTGCTGTTTGAAAATTACCTAAAAATGCTGAAAATTATAAGCTTAACCAGGGAAATCCCCAAATCCTGAAAAATAACCTAGTAAATATGATTTATTTATCAAGAGAATGTTCTAATCTTGGAGAAAAACCAAAAAAATCCCAATGGGAAGTCCTTGATAGACCCGCAGTGCTTCTCATTATCATCTTAGGAGTTGAGTTGGTTCTAGAGGCAAAAAAACCCAGAAAGGTCCAAAAGGGTTTCCAAGAGATGTAGATTGTAACCGAAAACATGACTGGGAGTCTAGGTAAAAAGTACTAGTTTAAGAAAAGTAAAACTGATTCCTTATTTACTGGCTTTATCATTGCCTGGGACCAAACCCATTGCTTCATAATTCTTAACTGCAACCTAAACTGGGGTTATAACAATCAGAAGTCAGGAATCCCAATTAAAGAAGATTTACCCACAGTGGCATGTGTTTCATTAGCAGGTGACATGAAGAATCAATATTTTATGACCTGCCACATATTTGAGTCATCTGTCATGTGTTATCCTTAGATGTTGAAGTTATTTGACAGCTCTAAAGCAGAAGGAAGCAAAACAGAAAAGAAGGTTTTTGCTGGTGTCACTTTCAGATAAATTTAACAGGCAACAGTCTACAACAAGCAATTAAAACACATTGGTTTCTTATTACAGAACAAATTCTATTCCGTGGGGCCTGGGGGAAATGCATCTCATAAAATTCGCTATTTTTATATAAGACAGCGCAAACTATACTTTCCCTGCATGAAGAAAAGGGAAGAAAAAAAGGCAGAAATGCTGCCTTTTAGCAATGTGCAGATGAATACTGATTTTGGCACCTTGCATAATAGGGAAGCAGAAAGATTCACTTGCAAAGCTTCAATACGTGTCTTCTGCTGGGATCCAGCTACTGAGTCCTCAGCTACCACAGCTGGGAGAACCACAGACCTATATAGGAGCCTACCCATGTGGGAGATGCCGTATGTCTGTTGTCCAGATAAAAAGCACAGCAAAGGAAGGAGATCAGATTATACAAAAAGGAGGAAAAGCTGAAATGCCTGTGCAGTTACTTGCAGTTTTAGAAATGTCATGACTGCTCATGCCGGTTTTATTGCAAGTTCCAGCTTTGAATCAGACATTGTACTTGAATCCCAGCTTTCAAAAAAAACATATTTGTTCCTCATAATTGCAAAGAAAACCCCTGGCTCAGGAGATGTGAGGTAAATAAGGCAGAAATCAGACTTTTCAGAAGCTCACGTTTGTGCATCTCTCTGGTTTGCAGTGGTTTGTGGCTCATTAAGGTTCTCTGGAAAACAAGGACTTCATTTCATGAGCAGTGTTGACAGGATGCGTCTTCTCTCTCTTCTGGTGTGCAATAAAAAAGGAGATGTTTTCATTGGTTTAAAATTGCCAGTTTTCAAAGTAGCCAAGGCATTTTTTATCAGAGCATTTTCTTTCATTTTCCACATCCCCCTAGAATAAGTCCTTTGATGCAATAAAAACAAGAAGCATCCAAGAAAACTTCGATCTCAACAAATTGGTGTTTTGCACTGAAAATCCCTTCAATATAAAGTTCCTATGGGCAATACCAGGAAAGCCTGGAAAAGTCAAGAAATGTGAATAATGGCATTTTTTCCTGTCTTCAAGCAATTGATAATCTGAGATTTTGCTAGCAATGGGGTTTGAGAAACACCTTGTCAAAGAAAGAGGATGGACACACGGTACTGCAGGGGCTGTAGGAATGACCAGAAAGCTCATCTCCAGAGTTCAATGACCCCTCCCTTAGGGAACACCATGAAACAACCACATTTACCTCACCACAACCACGGCTGATGCTTTCTATGGTGTTACCCACATGGAGCAAGCCACTGCACCACCGCAGATGCTCAGGCCATGGCACTGGGCGCTCAGCATCGCTCAGAGGCAGCCCAAGATGGATGCTAGGCCACCTCTCCCTGGTCTGCGCAGCAGAGGCTCAATGGCCTTGTCAGGCACATCAGGACTGAAAAAAGCAGTTTTTTCTCTTTCCTTGAGTTTCTGCTCATGTCTACATTTGCTTGGCTCACCCCAGCTGCAGGGACTTTGCAGCAGCAATCCCCTGCCCTGCGGTCTCAGAAACCCACGCAGCCTTTGCTCTTCCCTGGGGCTGGAGCAATCTGAGAGGATGTGACTGCTAGAAAAGGGCTCCAAATTAGGAGATGTTTCAGTGTGTGAAGCAATGAAATATTTAATCCCTGCTCTCTCTTGGATATGCATCATCACAGATTTACTTATCAGCTGCTCACTGACAGCAGCAGCTGACAAGGACAATGACAACTGACATACATTAACCCAGCCGCACAACACAAGCTATCACTCCAGAGCAGAAATCCATCACTATTATTTAAGCACCGAGGTGCCTCAGTTGGTGCCGGATACCATAGGCAGGCAATCCCTGCACTGAAAAGTCGACATTGCTGGGGTCTGTCAGAGGCAAGGGGCTCTCATCTGAGCCCTGGTAGCTCCAGCACAGACACCAGCAGCACCAGTCCCGGGGGAGCCCAGTGCTGAGTATACATGCAGGGTCCCCTGTTCTTCCACTGCTGACGTAGCCATACCTTGATGGAGGAGAATAAGAGGGAAGGATGGACAAAAATAACTTGTTTAGGGAGTGGAAGGGAAGAAGCCTTTCTTAGAGCTTTGCTAGAGCTACCCAGCAGGATAGCACATTACACCCTGTACTCAAGGCTGCAGGTAAAGTGAAAGGGTTATTGCACAGCTCCTCAGGGAGTGCTGCTGTGGATGTCAACTGTGCAGACCAGGCTTGTTATCCTTTTGTCTAAGCTTCCACCTTCTTAACAGATGGGCTTCATTTGTGAGCAAATCTGTATCAGTGTCTTCTTTATCTAATGGGTTGCACTGATCTACTGCTGTTTCTGAGGAAGTAGTGACTGAGCTTTGAGGAATCCTGGTGAAATGGGGGTTTGGTTTGAGACAGTGGGGTGGGGTTTTTACCCCTCCCTGTTAGTGTTTTCCACCAGGTCGGTTGCTTTTTGAGACCACCCTGCTGTCTCTTGCTGTTACAATGGCATCCTTAACTAGATAGGCGGCATTAACTAATGGAAATTGTCCATGTGTATGTGTGAATCAGGTGTAGGGAAGAAGGGGGAAAGAAGCCACCAAGGCTCCTAAGCACTGGAGCAGATCTTAGGCTGTATGAGGTTTGATCCTTCTTGAGGACAGAATAAGGGAATGCAGCACCACACGGATGCCACATCCAAGTGTCAGAAGGCTCTGCTGGAGAGTGAGACCTTGTAGAAAGAGCTGCCCTTCAGACCACTGATGGTCAAGAGACACCACAGGTTACAAGTGAGGTTCATATGGTTAAGGCTTCTGTATTCATACCTTCATATAGACAGGCCCCAAGGATAGAGCCAGAGAACACTGTGTAGAGAGCTGTAGTGAGATGCTTACAGACTGATTACCTGAAGAGTTATTTGTTTAGTGTGTGTAGCGAGGACATCACATACCAGAGCCATCACCAGGAGGGACAGTGTGTGGGAACCATAGCAGCATGCAAAAATGGGACAGTGGGGAGAGTAGGAAACAGCTTTGAGGTGGCACTAGGGAGATGAAGCGATGCTGGGCGCAGAGGGTGGCATAAGGGGAGCACCTCTGTCTGCCAGGCCCCTGCAGGAAGTGGGAAGAGGTGAGAGCCAAGAGCTTCCTTCCAATGATCAGCTCCCACAGATGGGAGGAAGGCAATGCTAGGAGTGATGCTCTGTTCATTGCCATCACCAATTCATATGCACAGCAGTTGCTAAAGCGCCTTAAACTGCAGGGCTTGCTGGATACGCCAGGTTGTCACCTCCCTGTTCTGATGCAGAGGAGAAGGAGCACAACCAGGACGCTGTATCTGTCCTGTCATTCAGGGCTACTGCAAACCAGCCTGTGTTCCTGCGTGCTTTTCAGCTGGCAATTCCCTAACACAGCCCTCCCTTCTCTGTGGAGCGATTTTTTTCTCTGCACTGTTAATCACAGTCTCCTTCTGTACTGAAAGCTCTTCAGGGAAGGAATCTCCTCTTTTTCTTTTGCAAGAGTGCACTTAGCATTCCAGCAGCAACTCAGAAAAATGTTTAAGGGAATAATATAGATTAATAGCAATAATAAATCTTTATATATTGTCCAGAGCCTGAAGAACTGGTTTTGCAGCAATCCTATAGGACAACTGGAAAGGGAAGATGGCTGAAACAATGCCTTCATGAGCATCCAACATGCTCCTTGCTGCACATCAAACAGGTTTCCGTGACGGATGGTGATCACCAAAAACCTTGTCCTCTCCTTAGACCCTGGCTTTGCCATCTCCCAAATCCAGCCTTTGCTCGAGCTGAATATCACCTAACCCCATAGAGATCTTTTCAGTAGTTCCACATGTTATCTCATAGCCTTGGAAATTATTGTGGGCCTTAGGCACAGCCCCAGATATTTCCTGTTTGCCTGGAGAGTATATAGCCTGTTAATCAGTATTCCTGTGCTCAGGTAAGCTGATCATTAAACCACAGTTTTGAACCTCAGTCTAAAGCTTCTTCAGATCATTATCTTTCTGTTTCCAATAAACAAGTAACTTGGCACCTGGATCTTTTTCCAAGGCACAAGTGGGATCAATGTTCACAGCAGGTTTTGATTGAAACCCAGCACTACAGCAGCCAACCGCTCCAGGAGTTTGTGCTCTGGGTGAAGGACCCACAGCCTTGCCTTGGTGAGCCCCTGCCCCACATGTGCTCAGGACAAAGCCCTCCAGCCACAGGAGCCTTCCCCTCCACAGTGAGCTCCAGCAGAGCTCCGCTCCCAGCCCAACCCTACCCACTCATCACATTCTCTTTTCCAACCAGCACAAATCCCTACAAAGAGAAAGTTTGGAAAACTTTTGGAAACCCATGGATGACCCTTTGCACAGCAGGGAAGCAGGTGGGATTTGTGCCATGCTCCCAGTTCACACAGCTTTGGCACCAGCCAAAGACCAGAGGAATTCGTTTCACACAATGAAAAGAAAGTTTAGAAGTTTGTATTATCCTGCAGCATGTAAGGTTCACCAGCACTGATGGTTTTCACTGTGTTTTCTGAGGTGTTTAAACTGAACTTCTTCTGTACATCCTGATTGTTATGTTATCATATAAAATCAGCAAATTATTTCAGGAAATGCCATTCACAGAAGTGTCATTATAACATGCCAGAATGGCCAGACAACTGTCACAGCCCTCCTCCTTTCTGCCAGGAGGAAAAAGCCTCATTATATGAATTGGGAAATCACTCTGAGAAATCCAGTCTGTTGCAAAGAAAAAGAGCAGAACTCCATTTGTGTCACACCACTAAAATAAGCCCCATCGTAGCAGCTTCCTTATGCAGAGATTCTGGCTGGCGCCTTCAAGAGTCTGCTTTAATATCTTGGCTTTCTCCCAGGGCTGAACTC
>JANHGB010048108.1:48263-68515 GCA_026283785.1 Coracopsis vasa
GCTTTCCCAACATATCCGCCCCCTGCCCGACCTCTTGCCACCGGCAGAAGCAAGGTGAATAGAAGACGTGGGGAACCATTCCTTGAATTCCTGCTGGACTTCAGGCAAACAACAACACAGCAGGCTGAGTTAGAAGCCTTGTCTTTTGCCTTTGCACAAAAGAGATTCTCTGGAGGGGGAAAAACCCCACAACAATGGTGAGGAAACGTACAGGGTAGGCAAAGAAAGAAGCTGACCTGGCATGCCACAGGCAAGAAAAAAGTACAAATGATCTTGCAAAGAAGCAGGAAAAGATGGGAGCTACAGAGCCAACAAGCTTTTTACCAGCCCGATTTAATCATCTTCTCAGCAAATGCTCCCCACGAGGAACAAGAGGGGTAAGCAAGATCATGAAAAGATTGCAGGCAAAGGAATTCTGCTGGTACTCCTGGACTGATTAAAATTCCTCAGGACTCATGGCAGGAGAGATTATTTTATGTAAAACTTCACCTTGTCCTTATTACATTTTCCAAACTTCTTCCTGTGTAGATAAAGGGGAATGGCGGGAGGTGCATGCGAAAGACAAAGATGGAGATAATAAGTACAGGACTTGGCTGTAGCTTTCCAGCCTGTTACCCATTTTCCTGGGAAGGCTGGTAGTGGTGAGAGTCTGCGTGTGTGCACACAATAAGGTGCAAAAGCAAAGAGAGGCCGAGGGGACCTAAAACCTGGGCAGAACACAACGTGGCAAAGGTTTGCAGGGGAGAAAACCCTCTCCTTGGGTGCAACCTTTATCATGGGCACCAAGTGGCTTGCAGTGATTAGTATGATTTGGGATGCAGAGCGAACCAGGTCCCACCAGTGAGCTATAACGATGTGAGTGAAGTTTCCATGCGCAGCAAGGTTTTGGTGCACGTGGTTATCAAACCGCTCCTGGAAAACAGAGGTTGGCATATGGTGAGACCCCTCGCTGCTACTGCCGGGTAAGATTTCGATGACAAAGTACCGCCTGACACCTGTTATAAATAACAGCCGTCCCATCACCCACTCAGCACATGGCCTGCTGCTGCCAGCTCCTCGCTCGGAAGAGGCTCAGCGTGGAATGAAAGCCATATTTAAAGTACATTTTCACATATGTATTCCTGAGCGAGCAGCAACAGGAGAGGGGTCTGGAAAAGGTTTCCCCTAGTTCTTGCTTCCCTTTGGTGCCACAAGCACAGCCCCATGTAATCTCATGCAAGAATCAAGAGTTTACAGTGATTGTATTCTCATTTTCTATCACTGTTTCATGGATATCCTGAATTACGGGTGTTGCGATGCTCCTGGGACTGGGAAATCAGCACCATTATCCTGTTTATCTTCCAGGTGGAGATTTTTTTTGCCATAGATCTGGACATCTGATGGGGTGGGCTGGTGCTGTCGTACTGTCAAGGTTGAGAGCCATGTAGGTGTCCAGAAGGATGTGGATGGCACAAGACACACACAGTATAGTGCACATCTTTGGGATGGGACCCAGGCATTCTGCCTCCAGGCCCTTCTGTAGCAGGATCGCACCTAATCCACTATAGAGGCTGCAGACTTTTACACATGGCAGAGGTGCTCTCATTGCCATTGTGAAAGCAAGGATATCCTGATGGTTGTGGCTTTTGCCTGGAATGAGAACCCCTGCCATAAAACGCTACCAATCACCAGTAATACGTGAGCCCATCCCAATCTGTGATTCATGCCAGCACAGCTGGTTTGCCCTCCACTATCTCCCTGTGGATTAACACCTTAAGGCAGGCCAGCATCTGCTGCAGCATGACTCCTTGTTCTGGTTGTGGTGCTGGCTCCTATCACAAATCATCTTCCTTGTGTAGAAAGCAGAAGGCAGGGATTAGTGCGGTTTGAAGTTCTTAGCATGAAAGGTCGGGTTTTAAAGAAAAAAGTGAAAGAGCTGCTTTTTGAATGTCTTTTGGTGAGGAATTTGCAAACCCCTGTCCCCACGCTTTTCAAAAGGTTCTGTAGGTTTTTTTGTAAGGTGGGAGGGTTGAGGGAGGGAGATTAATTTTGTTTCTCTTTCTCTCTTTCTGCCTTTAGCTGAAAAGCACAATTCCCCCAGAAAAACGCATTTGGGGTATATATAATATTGCAGTTAAAAAAATTCTGGGAAATGTCATGAAAGATCGAAGATGACTCAGTTTCAAACTCTGCAAGTCAGAAACACCTCGGAAACATCAGTGCTGGGTGAGGGGAGCAAGGGAAGGAGAGGAGGGAGAGCTCCCCATCTCTGCCAGCAGCCCCTATGAGCTCCCGTTTACTGCATTCAGGGCAAAGAGCCACAGTGGGAAATGACCATCCCAAATGTGATGCCTGGAAAAAGATGCCACCACCACCACCTCCATTCCTGTGCTCCTCATTATCTGGCTCTCAATGAGTACTAACCTTTCAAATATCCATTTTGTGATGATTTGCTGGGTTTCTCATCCTTAGCCTTGAGGGTAAATTCCTATAAGCATAAGCTTATAGTTCAACCAAGTTCAACCAAGCAAGTGAAACCTTCTGGGCCTAAGCCACATCTGGATTCTGGCTGGCGCCTTCAAGAGTCTGCTTTAATATCTTGGCTTTCTCCCAGGGCTGAACTCCTACTCTGTCTCTGCTGCACAGACATGCAGGCTCAAACCAACGTGAAGCCCGAGCACCACACTCAAATGGGTGACTGGCACTTCCCAGGCTCAGGCTTGCTCACAGCTTCCCGCAGGCGATGCTGGCCCTAGCACTGCCTTCTGCCCTCCCTGATGGCCGAGACAGGACAAGTACGGCTTTGTACCAATGTCAACAAGATTTGTTTTCCCAGACCAAATGTGTGCTAGTGTCAACTTCTGGCATCGCCCAGCACAAGAGAACTCCTGGAAGATGGAAAGCTAATGGAGCTAGATATAAACTGATATTAACAAGATAAAAACCCCTTAAGAGTACACAATGACAATCCAAACATTTTGTGGCCAAGCTGCCCAGGACCTTATTGAGGTACCTCCAGTGCCGTGGCTGGATCCTCAGAGGACCAAATCAGTACAGATCAAAGTTCATCACACTATTAAATAAAGACAATGCAGAGCTTTCTGCAGCTGCATCTGATCCCATGGCTCGAAGGCTGACGAAACAAAGAAATATACCTCCGAATCCTCTGGGTTCCAGGAGAGAAACTGAAAAACAACTCCAGCAAATGTGCAGAATATAAATAAAGTAAAATATTTTCTCATTAAACAGTTAAAGAACAGGAAGAGTTTGGGAACCACTGTTCAGGGACTCCTGTTTAGTGACAGCAATTTATTCGGCCATCTGGGCAAAGAAAGACTGCAGCAAACCACACGGAGGAAATAAAAATAGATGAACAACAAGTAACTGATTTTGCTTGACTCGAGCCTACAACTCTGCAGAGCAGGAAGCTATTTCATGTGAAAGACATTATTGATGAAGGCATTTCAGCCTCTCTCCAGTCCTTCCAACAACATACTAGATCTCCCATGCCAGCAAACCTGTCTGGAGACGTGACTCCCATCCCAAACTTGCCAGAAACATCACCAAGTACAAAAGACAAATTGATGAGCCTTCTGGAAAGGGACCACCAGAGGAAGGAGCATTTCTGTGGTGCTCCACAGTAAAAGAAAACTCTATAGGAGAAAAAATAGGAGGCTTTTTGCTGTGCTTGTTCATTATGATAAAAATCTTCCTTTCCTTGGCAGGCACAGAGCAAATATTGAGATGGAGGAAAACACTGCCCACTGTTCAGGAGGATCTGATCACTGCATCTCAGTGTTTCGGTACCCACCTTGAGCGGACACACAACCTCCTCCCCTGTTCGGCTGTGTGTGATGGTAGCAGAGGGGAGGTGGTGCCTGCTCAGGAAGCACTGCACTGCAGCGCCAAGCTGTCCAGCTGAGGGACCCAAAAGCTGTTGGTAGCGAGGCACGGGTAGCACAGCCATCATCCAAGGGAGCCCTATTTCCATCAGCTCAAACTGGTGCCAGCAGATGATAGGGATGACAGCTATGACTTGCTCCATCCTTGGATAGGTCTCTCTTCCCTCTGCCTGTTGCTCTCTCCTCCTGTTTTTCTCACTGACACATATGTGGTACTCTTGGAGCTGCATTCCAACCAGAGGAAAGCCACCTGAGCCAGGGATTAGGAAGGGTGGCAGAGAAGCTTGAAGCCTGTCCCTATTCAGGATTTTGGAGCCTGTCACTGCCACTGGGTTATATTTAGCTGTAGTTGAAGGAGGTTCATTGGCAGATGAGAAAACTGCCTTCTTTAAGTTGCTCTAACCCTGGTTCTCAGGATCGGCAGTCAAAATTCACCTGCTCCCCCAGGCGTGGTCTCACTGACCAGAGCAGCTAAGTTAATTGCCATACGTAGCTTGGCTCACCCCTTTCCACCAGGCTGCCCTGCTGCTTGCATTCCTACACCAGGCCTGTCAGCCGTTAAGCTGTCTAGCTTGTTTTATTGAGCCCTCCAGGGCTGGGGTTGAAATCTTAGACCCACCTTCTACAAAGCCATTTCCTCCCCCGTGAAGGCAGTCATGGTGCTCAACTGCACACCCCAACAGCACTAAAAATACCCATCCTCAAGCTGTGCTCAGACGAGATCTTTGACAGCCTGTTACAAACAACTAATCCAAAACTGCCTAATAATTTGATATTTCAGGCTGAAGATTATCTCCTATGCGTGGGAAGTAGTTTTTCTCTTCATGTCTCCATGCATGCTGTTAATCACTGTGTTCAGGATAATTATAACTCCAGGATTCCCACACCTCACTTAGTCCATCTCAGACTTTGGCCTCCAGTCTCACCCAGGTTTATGGTCCCACAGGCCCTCATCCACCCTGGGAACTGTCCTGAGATTACATGAGTCACCCCATGAGGGCTCTGTACCTCTTCAAGGACTACCCAGAGCTGCGCAACCGATGCCCGGCTCTCAGAGAGCTGACATTATGTGAGATACAACTCTAAACCCAATTTCTTCTCTTTCCTCCCCAAAAACCTTTCTCAACAGTTCCATCTGGAAGAGAACAGGCACTTGAAGATGTCAAGACCACAAATGGGTATTTCAGACTGAAGACTGTCGTGACACACCCTGGGCTCCACACTTCATTTCCA
The DNA here is from genome assembly GCA_026283785.1 of Coracopsis vasa. Lineage (NCBI taxonomy): Eukaryota > Metazoa > Chordata > Aves > Psittaciformes > Psittacidae > Coracopsis > Coracopsis vasa. The sequence goes on from JANHGB010048108.1 coordinate 53,378, forward strand.
GATACATCTCTCTGTTGATAACTCAGCACAGGCTGGTCAGACTTAATTGCTCAATCCTTTCTTTTCCTTTAATCACTTTGTCTTGACAACCACAATTTTCTCTGAAGTCTTTTACTTACTGTCGTAACAGCTTCAAAAACCATTCTATCTGGAGAAGTAAGAAACAAAACCCAGAACATAATGATTCCCTACCGTGTCACTACTCTCCCATAGCACACTGCCTACAGCCAAACAGCCTCTGAACCGACAGCCATTTCCTCCTGTCATGTGTCAGTCTCCACGTACAGCAACAGCAAAAGGGGAAAAAAGAAATGTAAAAATAAATTACATTTTGAAACTACAAGATTTGGCCAGAGCCTGGCAGGGAAGCGCAGGACTTGGCCAGCAGGGTGGTCACTGGCAGCATTAAGTGTGCATTCTTGTGAATGACAGTATATGAGTTGCTGATGGCAAAGGTCTGTCCAGCTGCATGTCATACACGGATACCAGCAATCTGGCAGGACTGATCTGGCTGGATCCTTCTGTTTCTTCTTGGAAAAGCATGTCTAACAAAACATCATGCTGTCTGTTCAGTGGTTAACTCTGACTCTCATTGCCCTCATGGCCCTGCAAGCGTCCCTTCAGATGCTAGAAATGCCCTCTTGCTGCCATGATGTGAGCCTGGTGCCTGCAAAACAGCCCGGGCCACCTTCTGACAGACATAGAGAGAATTCTTGGATGCTCTTGCAACCCTTTCCTACAGCCCTGGGAACACTTCCTACAGCCTGTGCTCAGGAGTTCAGCTGCTGCCACTGACAGGGTGCGCAGAATACCACCCAGCAGATGGAGGGAGTCCCACCATTCCACTCAGCTCTGGCTTCACAGGGCTTAAAAACCTCATCAGTTTTGATGTGATTCAAGTCTATTGCAAGGAAGTGCTGCAGCAGAAGAGCCAGCTCACACCCTTCTGCTGAGATGAGCTTCTCCTCTAGTGCCGTGCGGACAAAACCATCACACAGTTTCAATACCAAAGTTTTGTCAAAGTTGTAGTAAGTCCTCAAGGTTTGCTGTGCACTGTCTTTAACCCCTGCCCTCTCAGGTGGTCTTCAGTGGCTGTAATGCCAGATCCTGCCTGCTGGATTGCCAGGAGGAGGAGGAAATGCGCTGCGGCAGCTGTGGTGCGGACAGGTCATTTATCACGTTTTGTTGAGAAGATGCTGAGCAGTGGAACACTGAAATAGGGCTGCTAGCAAAAACAGCTGGGGAATTTCTGTCCGTTCTTCCTTCCATCTCCATAGGGCAGCCTTGTTCCCTCCTCATTGGGTCTAAATTGCAGTTCAGGGGCAAGCACCAGAAAGCGTAACTCCTTCACTTCCTGGCCACACAGCTATTTCCGGGACAATCTGTGGACAGCACCCCCAAAACATTTGCTAGAGTTTCAGCTTGGATCACCAGGACTCTTATGAGTCTGGAGAGGACCCAAGCTGATGCCTGGCTGCTTACTGATAGCACAGTATTTGCTCTGGGTGCCTCTCTGAGCAACGCATAAGCAGCCCCCCAGTGAGGCCAGGGCAAAGGACACTCAGTGCATCAAGAGGGAAGAGGCACACAGAGCAGGTAGGCAAAAACTTAAAGACAAATGGGAATACACATGATTCCTCTCTCATCACATGGAAAACAAAATCATTCTCTTGGGCCACTCAAATAGGTTTTGTTATGTGTTTTAAATGGAATATCTTCAAAGAGATGTGACTCTCCGACACTGGCTTCCCCATGCAGCTAGGGATTTGTCTGCTTTTCATGCCTTTTATTACACACATCTTGGATATCGCCCAGGCCCTGAATGCATGTTGCTCTTTGAATTTTGGGGTGCAGTAACTATGAGTGGAGTTTTAACACACTTAGCATTGCACCAACACTGATGTAAACAACAAAACCACCTACCTGTGGTTACAAGGAGCTGAGCCAGATCACAGGCAGAAAGGCAAGAACTCCAAGCACCTCATTAAAGCTGAACATGTCCAAATTTTTTTGGCCTACTGCCTGGGCAGCAGTGTTATCCAAGGTGCCTCAGCATGTCTGCTTTCAATTGCAGACCTTTCGCAGTAATGTTTCTCTCCTTCATCTCCTCCTGTACACCAAACACAGCGACAGCACTCAAGAGGGATAATGTTGCACTCTAGGCTAGAGGAATACTGTGGAGGTGCTGGGAAGTAATCTCTAGTCCTTCATTAGCCAATAGGCCTCTGCCAGCTGATGCAGTTTTGGAATAGACCCAATGTTCGTGTGACCATGAATGCCAGTTGCTCTTTAGCTCAGTAATTGTGAGTGTTTGGAGACAGAAATAAAACATTAACTCTTGGAAAGGTGCTATTTTCCAAATGCCACTCAAATAAATGGCAAAGCACATAAATATGGCTGGTGACAATTAATGGTGTAAAGTGTTAAGAATGTTGGAGAAAATATATATTCAGACCTAGAAGGTCTGCCTTTCTCTGTATGATTACTGTCTACCTGACTGCCTTTATAGTAACAGCATGTAAGGGACTATCTCAAATTCAGTACGTGCTTTATACCTTGGCAGGGAGCAACCTGGACATTTCCCCGTGATTCATCTTCAAAACAAAGAAATATAATTGGCATCTCTCTGAAATTGTACATAATCACTAAAATGCTGCAGGTTGCTCCAGGTTGACTCTTCCCTAGCTCTGCAGTCAACAGAAGCAACTGCTGGAGTTGAGCGGGTCAAATATGAATAATAACAGTGTTGTCAGGGTTTGAGCCTAACAGGCAGCCTGTCAGGACTTTAAATAGAGAATTTAACAGTAGAGCACCTGGGTAGTGTGGGTAATACGGCTTTCATGAAGACTGCTTTCATTAGCTGATTTCTAGGCGACAGCACTAGAAAAGGGTTGTAAGTAGCTCTAAGAAAGGAAACTTCAAGGAGTCAAAAGCCTATGATGTGATACGAAGCAGACTGAGGGGTCCTGGATGTGAATTGCTTATTTCTGCCTTATCAACTAGGCACCTTTGGCATTTATTAAATTTCCTTTCCATGTGTATAACACTTGTGCACAAAATTTGTCAAAAGAACTAATAAAGGTTTCAGTATGTTACAACCGAGACACTGAGCACTGCTGGAAATCCAATAAGGGCTGTTAAGGATTTGAATGACACAGGTACATGAAACTGTGATTAAAAATAATTGAAAGAAATGGTTTATTCAGTTCTATTAAATTTAGATTGTTCCTAGGAGTATCAGGGCATATGCTCCTCATCATGCAACTTTGGCTTTCCCTGGATTTCAGTTTTACCAACTCTGGATTGGTTTAAGAGGCTCACAAAACCCCGTATCTCACTTAGCAAATGAATAGATTGGACCCTAAAGCACCTTTTCTTTATTTTCTTTTATCTAGTAGTGCTACTTACCTATATTAATAATTACCATACTAATTATATTAGTAACCATATTAGTAAAATACACCAAAATTCCCAAACCAGACCATTTTTAATAGATTTTATTTATCGCAAACGTGTGCATTTCTCATCCATTGTTTATCCTTGATTTTTGCTACATGTTTTAAAGTAAGAAAGGAAGCTCATGGCGCTTTCTATAGCAAGTTTTCTTTTACAGTTGGAAACTACCATCCCCATTACATACTTGCGTCATAAGAATGCCACAGTGAGCACTATATTTCATATTCATTTGCTGGCAAAAGCAAAACTGATCTATTTGTCTTCCGCAGGGCCCTTCTTAGCTCAAGTTATGCCTCTTGAAAAGCCTATTTGTTACCTTCTAGTCTCAGCAACATCAGTTAAAAGTTTCTTTGTAAAATATATCTGGACTACACATGTATGTTGGGTAGTTTGGGCTATAATTTTCCTCCAAAACAAACTTTGTTTGAAAAAAGCTATTTGTTGGAAGCTGATGGGGAAGCAGGCATCAGGGTCTGCAGCTGAATGGTTAGCCACTGCCTGGCTCACCGGTCCATGGTACCACAACCCGAGCTCTCAGGTCTGGGTATCCTGCTCTGGGGTGTCATACACACTGGTGCCTGTGGGTGACCTGGCAGCAGGGCAAGCTGACCAGGAGAGTCAAGGTGTGTGAGGAATTGTTGGGAATGGGAAAAAAAATGGCTGCTCCATATAATGACACAATGGGGGGGAGATATATTTCTCTCAGTCTTCTTATAGCAACATTTTTAAGAGTTTCTAGTTCTGAAACTCTTAGTTCACTGTCATTTCACAATGAGATTAATTCTTTTGTTTTCACTAAAGTTGTGGTTCCCTCTGAGTTCTGCATTCCAGCAGTATCCTGCAGAGGCCACTCTGTTACGATGACAGGAGTGGGGTTGTGATGAAGGTGGCTGTCCTCTCCCCCAGGCTTGTAGGACCTGTGACCAGTGACCCTTTCACAGGAGGCAATGGGGAGGCTGCCTTCCAGATAACTTCCTGGTTTAGTCTGAGTGATGCAGGAGAGTTTAGCTAATGATGATCTTGCAGAGCTCAGTTGGTGCAAGAAGAACCTGCTGTTCAATGCCAAATGCTGGCATTGGATTTTGTATTTACATGTACATGGGTACTTGCAAATAGACTTTCTCATTAAGACCCTGTTCCCAAGAGCTGTCTCCAGTGCCAACTTATGGGCAGTAACCTCCAGTGAGGAGTGAGGAGGGAGAAGCTTTCATCATCCTGTTTCCAGGGCCACTGCAGCCGCTGTCCGCTCTCCTGCATATACAGTGCTGTTTACAGTATATGGAAACTGGATGGGAATTAGTTCTTAAGGGAGAGTTTGGGTTAAAAATACCTCTGTCCTCATTGCAGTCTGCTCCTTCAGAATTTAACACAAGGTATTATTTTGCCTTGTTTATGAATGGGGATTGTGTGTTCAGGGGAGTGAAGGAAGTTACTGATACAGAACAAAAATGTCAGGATTTTAATTCATGATATTCATCTAGCAAATGTCATTCTTGCCCCATACATACTGCATATTTATTTTCATATTGTTCAAAGTTTGGATTAAATAATCTCATTATTTTGACTCCCCGTCGATCAGCTGATAAAAACTGGGGTTTTAAGAATTCCAGTTTACAAACCCTTGTCATATCTGAAGATTAAACTTGCCACGTTTCATGATAAATGGAAATGCAAATAATTAAGTCTATTAAAATATTGATCAGAGGCTTGCCCTGAGCCAAGCACAGCGTGAACATCTTTATGTTTGCTGGCAGTAAACCAGCTTCTCTCTTCTCTCTGTTTTGCACAGTCCTACTAAGCCAATCCTCACTAGAATGAGCACAAAACAAAACGAATAACAGCTTTTGTACATCAACATTAAAATGGGAAGAAGCTTGGGAAAAGGCCTCCGACAGAGAAGAACGCTGATGAGTGCAAAAATGCCTGATGGGTGAGCGCCACCTTCTAAATATAGATCAGCCAGACGTGGAAGTGATTTTCAGAAGAGAAATGCAATCATGGATTACACACCAGCTCATTAGAAACTGTTGCTGAATACAGCATCCAGAAGACATGCATGAAAAGTCACATTTGGGGAATAAATTAAAAGGGGTGTAGTTGTTGCTAGATAAACATATGTAATATATACGCATTGAAGAGGTTTGTAAATGTCATTTTTTTATTCAGACGGAAAGCAAAAAGCTTTAAAACCTTTCACAGTAGAGAGGCAGTTAACTCCAGACTATTCCTATCCCAGTAGCCAAGAAGCAGATAGGACATCTCTCTTAAATTAGCATTTATAAATAAACTTTCTGAATGTTTCCATCACATAGAGGGAAAAGCATAACTTTTACTGCTGCATTGCTGCACTTCATCTACTTCACTGTATAATAAGTTGACTAAAACTGTAAAGCTTCTCAATTTTTACTGCATATGTGTTCCAATTAATCTATGTCTGTAACAAACTTAAGACTGAAAAATTCTTTCCGACCTGTATTCTAGTTCTGTGAAGCATATATACTATAGGGTATGTCTGAATATCATGATGCTATAATTTCCCAAGATGCATAGAATTGTTTGTATTTGAAGTGACAAAATAAAAGCACTAGATTTCTTTTTCTAACAGGAGAAAGTAATTTACCCCTTAAATGTAACATACAGCTGCTCACTGCAAGGCATTTCTATTCTTTTCCTTGTCCTGCCATATAACCGTTGAGCGACATTCTCTGGCCCATGCTAATGCCAATCAGGTGAGGTGATCCAATGATCCCTTTTGGCCTTAATCTCAATACATGAATTAAAAGACTGGCAAGCAAATACACGTTGCAAATAGCTGTGTGAGGGCCGGGTGTGCAGAGCCCTGGGACACTGGTGGGGTGATGCGTCCCTCCGCATAGGGCTCTGTGGGTCACTCCCCAAAGGGCACCGTCATTGCCAGAAGCCACTGAGCAGTTAAACAAGGGAGGCACAGGGTACCAAGAAAGACCCCACAGGGAAAGGCCTGGATGCCAAGTGTCAGGCACAGAGCAGTGGAGGGAAGCAGGAACACCTTTTCCTCTGCTCTTCTCTGAAAGGTCTCAGCATGGCAAATGTCTCCTCCTGGCTCAGGACCAGGTAGGAACATGCTGCTCCCTGCATTTTTCCCGTCCTCTTTTGCATATCAAAGCTGAATACAGCCCAAAATGAACACTCCATTGCTAAAAATCTTTAAATTGTTTAAGCCTGTTGCTTCATTCTTTGCCTTTTGGGGGAAATGGCTAAAATAATAATTCATTGCTAATGTTGATCCCAAATAACACAATACACTGAAGGCATGAGGAAAAAAACTGGGGTTTAACTACTGGCCGCACAGTTGAGATTATTGCAGAATTTAGTGTATGAATCTCAGAAAAAATATTTTATTTTTGAATGAGAAATTATCTTTAAGCATACTTAAGTCAATAAACACAGGGAATTAGAGAACTCTTCTATCTGACTACCAAGGTACCCGTGTGGCACTCCTTGTCTTAGAGACTGAACACTGATGTGGATGTCTGCCAAGTAAATTTATGTGTGAATCTGGCAGAATTATTGGTGTTTTTTAAGATGTTTTAATCCAAATCTGCTCTTCTAACAGCGCATAGGAGACTTCTCCTGATGCCTGCAGGACCAGCGTTAGAGCTGGTCAAAAACCCTACCCAAATCAATCAACCACCATAAAGATATTCCCAGTACCTGCTGCTGACCTGAAGGGGATGTAGGTTAAAATGAAATAGTTTACACCTAAGGCTTCATAAACTCATTAAGGTCCCACTTCTGATGAGTTTTTAAATCTGTGATTAGAACAACCAACGCCAGCTGGAAAACGCACATCCTTAAGGGCCGGATGCATTCAGGAGTCCCTGTTAAATGGCGTCTCAGTAAAGCCCATCCTCATTCAACTGCTCTTGTTGGCTCACAGCCACACTCTCACCTCCAAAGCCAGACTCCGAAGGGTTTACTATTTGGATTTGTTATCGTACCACTGTCTTCATTTGCTCCTTAGATTTACCTCTATCCCACGTTATTGCAGTCATGGCGCTTTTGCTGTGACAATCACTGAAACAGGGTTTCTCTGTATTATGTTACTTTGCTATGGACTACTAAGTTTTACTAAGTTTTGCATCATGGTGACTGTTTAATGTAAAATCCCTTTCTAAATATACACAAACGTTGCAAAAAAGGTGTCATCACAAGACCTCGCAACCCTGCCAGGGCAGGGTGGTGAATATGTACCATTTGTACACAGTCAGGAGAGACATACCAGGATGTCCATCACTAATTGTTGACTCAGTATGAATAGTATGTTTTATGGTTTTAAATGTTCCCGCTTTCCCATCCCAATCCATTGTAACGTGTCAATTGTAATCTTTCTTTTTTTTAAGTCAACAAACTGTAAAGAAAACTGTTGAAATACCTGATTTTCTGTAAAAAGTAATAACAATAATTTTTGTTACTTTAAAGTATGCTTGGTATTAAAGTACCTAATAAAGTTCAACAATGAATTTTGTAGCATACTAAAATAAAGCGTGATAGTGCTTTTCTCCAGCTCACCTGTGGTAACGGCTGCTGTTGTTGGGATTCCTGTCCTCCCCCCAAACACAAGCCCGGCCGCCTCCTGCACACCTGCACCTACACAGATCCCTAAGATATGTAAAGTCCAAGTAAAATCTGATCCCTTATTGATTGCAGAGATTTCTATGCATGGATCACATTCACAGTATAAGAATCTTGGTAATGCCTGACTATGCATTTATGGACAACAGTATAAAGTTCCTGATTACTTTGGTATCAAACTTAGTTTATAGCAAGAGAAAGAAGAGTGTAAATTATTTATGAGCTAGTTATAGTTAAATTGAGAACTGCCAGGTTTGTAGGATGGTGAAGTCCTGTTCATTTTTACAGGCAACACATCTCAGTTATTCCTAAATAGATTGGAAATCTCAAACAAGTGATCAAACAAGTGATCTGGAGGACACAGTAAAGGCCAGAAAGCGATTCCTCCTAATTTCACTACATGAAGTTACAGTGGAGCCATCAGGGGCTGTCACAGACCTACATCATCCCAGAGCTTGAACCAAAATGTAAGTACTTTCTTGTCAAACTGGATTTGCCTCCATGATGCTGGCACAGTGGTATCTGCATCTGGAGATGATCTAGAAATGATTGTGGCTGGGGTCTAACTATTCCCAAACTCGCACACTCTGCGATCTATCAACTGGAGTAACGGATCAGCTTCCTTCACACCATCCGGCTTCCCCTCTTCTGGGTAGGAAAATGTAATGCTGGGCCCAGCACCTTTCTGCTCATTTTCACTGCGCCACTCCGAAGTCCTTCAAACATTTACAAGTTCCAATAGTTTCAGATGATTCTCTGAGGATTTGAAATGGAGGAAGAAGTAGAAAAAAATAAACTAAAAAAATCAAACCAAAACAGATTTGTCCTGGCTGCTTTATACATTGAAAAGCCAGACATATGCTGGGTAGCTTCTGAGGCAGCGCCAGAAAGCAACATGGATTCTTTTTCCAATGTGCTAAAGTCTAGAGGTTTACACATTTCTCCTTTCCAAGGAGCTCTGCACAGAAGGGAACAGCTTTGCCTGCTGCTGGAGTAGCTGGCGGTACCTGCACACAAGTCATACTTGCAGCCATTCCACCTTGATCTGTGATTTACATTAATATTTCGAGAAGAGACTTTCAAGGAAGGCCCAGAATTCTGCAGAAAGTAGAATATGTGGTTTAAAAATTCATGTTCTTCCCTTTATATCCAGCATTAGTCCCATGCTGCTGAATACACAAAGCCAAGGCTTGCTGTGATCAGATACCGCCTTGACACTTTCTATTACCCATCTGTCTCTCTTAAATTTTTGCTTAGTGTGACTTTATACTGCCTTCTGAAATGCCTCCTGCATTTTAAAAAGTAAGCTGATATATCCTCCCCTTCTTCCAGGTAGCCCCGTAACACCACTGAGGGCACTTACATAGCTTTTCCACTTCACAAAGTCACACTGTCTGTGCAAGAGACACATTTATGGGGAATAAAGTATAAGCAGCCACATTGCACTCATCAACTCCCAAGAGGAGTTGTGGCCTGTAATTGCCTATGAGACACTAAAAAGCTTCTTTCTTTTTGGAGCAGCTCCAAAAATTGCTGCAAAACACTTCTCAAGACCACTGGTGTGAGACCAGCCTCCGAGTTTGAGCATCAGCTGAGGGAAAGCAGCCTGAAAGGAGAGATGCTCCATAAAGCTATGAACTGAGGCTTTGAATTTACTGCCACAAACTGGTTCTAAATTAGCATAGCAACATGGATAATTACTCCTCATTTTGTCAGGTGCAAGTTAGCTTTATATTAGCTTAATATAGTTGTAAGGATAATTAATAAGTAAAAATATTTATGTATTGATAATTGTTAATAATAGTTATTAATCTATTACCTTGCTATTTCTTGGGGGTGGGGAATGAAATAAAGATTGTCAAATTCCTATGGGCTAGGCTGGTGTCTCTTTGGTATGATTACCACATATTCGAAAAATACCCCCAGAGTTTAACAGCAGAAGATGCTCTAGAATTGCAGTTACATTACCAGCTACACAGACTCAGGATCTCCCCATTGGGTCTTAGCACAGAAAGGTGGGAGTTTTGCTCTGCCATAGGCACCTCATTACTTTGATGATTCTCGAACACGGCCTCCTCACAACATATCAGGTGAAGTACCAGGATGTCAGCAAAATGTCAGGCTTTTGGGTATGCAATTAGCACCTCGATTCTCCTTCATCTGACTTTATTCCAACACAATGCAAAGTTAGTAATGGGCTAGGTGGGAGACATTTAAGTTTGAAAAAGAAAACCAGCTCTCCTCCCTGTTTGCTCCAGGTTTTTTTCCATTAATAGATGGAAATTAGTGGGAGTGTCACTGGGACATTCTGAGGCTCAATTAATTGCCTGCTGCATTTGTTGAGTTTCTCAAAAGGCAATTGAAAATAATGTAAAACATTATGCTCCTCAGGCAATGAGCTGAGATGGTTGGTGGCATCAAAATGAGGGAGTTTTCTGGAAGAGCTTTTAGCATATAAGCAGCTATCTGTGCCATCAATAAAGGAGCTGGCTCAGTCAGTGTAGCTGAATTCCCTCAGAAGGATAAGGAATAACATCATTAAGAAATTCTGAAAGAGCTTCCAATTTAATACATGTGGTTACTGGTTTTAATTATTATTTTATCTGCTGTAATATAATATGAAAGTCCTCATTTACAGGTTTTAATTAATTCTGCATTAAATAATGTGAAAATTTTTCAGACGCACATACCTTGGGGATGCTGAAAGCAACGGGGAGGCTTTCCTAGAGCAGCTCCTGGCAGCAATGGCTATTGAGCATATCTGTGCTGCCATCTAATGGCTAGCTCTTTGAGGGTTGTTACTTGGGAGTGATTTACAGGCAGTTTGCGTTTGTGTTCACAGAGATCAAGGTAACAAAACCAATGCCCAGGTAACCTCCTGCACCTCCCACAGACCAGGCAGAAATCAAGAGGTGAAGCCATCAGTGGCACTGGTCAGCTATCAAGTTTGAGAGCTTGTACACTTTTATTGGGATTTCTGAAGACTGAAGAGAACAAGTTCATCTCTGTAAGTGTGGATGAGTACTTTGCCACACATGTTAAAGTGTTTACCAGAGCGATACAGCCCAGCACTTCCCAGGGACAGGTTTCTACATTTCCCAGGTAGGACAGAAACTAGTCCTCTATTTACCTTCTAAAGGAACAAGTAGGCAATGTTGACATCCTCTTCCCTCTTGGCATATGACTTCAGTTTGGGCTTTCAGCGCTGGTACAGATGTCTTCTCTCTGAGTTCATTGTAATCTCATCACTTCATTAGAGAAACTTTAGCAGACTTCTACTTTTTCCAGTTTGTGGATCCCCAAAAATTTTACAGATCCCTTTCTAGATTTCATACACACATGACCCTACAGAATATCAGGACTTGTTTTCAACAAGTTATCTTTTGTGTATCACCTAAAAGCCATCTATGAATCCTCAGACTGAAAATCATTGTTAATTTCTATTGTTCTCTTCCCTATCCCTTCTTTACTTTCAGTTTATCCCTACTCAGATGTTCTGTCCAATCTAATGAATCCCTTACCCAGAAAACACAATGCTTAAAGCTGGTATGGGGGAAAGGGATGGTCTACATTGATTATGCAGCTTAACATGAAGTGACTGCTAGGAAGACTCACCTGAAAAGGCCGGGGAATGCTTTCATGATGGCTAGCTAAGAAGAAACAGATACTCTGTCCATCATACGTGAGAATCTAAATCCTTTGGCCACGGGACCCCACTCCTCAAGGATGACTTAGCAGGGTGAAGACCACCTCTGAGAAACAGGTAGGACACCAAAGCTCACAGGTTGTGCCTACTCACAGGGCAATGTGAATTACAGAGAGACATGGCAGGAATCAGAACCTGGAGAGCCGAATGGGAGCCCTGAAGAAGGAAGTTCCCTATTGCCATGCTAAACCTTCCTTCCTGAATCCCATAGCCTTTCAGACCACTGTCAGCTCCAGTGTAAGATGGGCAGGCAGGCCTGTTAGCAAGGCTCTCAGTGGTGTTTGGGAGCATGAAATGGAGTGATGGAAGAGCAGAAGCAGCAGGAGTCAGGAATAAAAGGAAAAGTTAGGTAGCTTAAGTCAAACCCCTGTACCAGAACATAACCATACCCAGCCAGTATTCCTCCACATTGCTCTTGTTGAAAACAAAGGTTAATGAGGCTACTGAAATTATGACTCTGAGATGATAGTAAACGTAGCATTGATGAATTAAGGTCATGTAATAGGAGACTGATGAGCATCTTCGAAGGTGGCACGAACATGGAAAATCGATGGTCCCTAAATGAACAGGACATCAGATTTAGGCCACCCTAGATAGCATTTGCTCTGAGTATACTAAAATCTGATTAGATTATGGATTACCAGGCTGAAGGCTGGGAGCAGCTAAAGCCCTTAATCCCGGAGGAATGAAGCAGGGACTCTAGAAGTCATTAATACATTAACTGTGAGCAAAAGTGTGCTGTGAGTAAGAACACCAGGCTCCAGCAAGCATCCCAGTAGCAAAAAGCCCTTCCTCCCTAGTGAGGCTCTGCGGCCTCTCAGAATCCCAAAGTGATGTCACCAGGCCCCTACTACTCCGTGGTAACTCCAAGGGGGTGTCTGGACAACAGGAACTGGAGGCAGAGCCATCCTGCTCAGGCACCATCTGAGGAAGGAAATGGCTGGGGATGTGGCAAGGCCCAGAGAATTGACCTGGAGAAAGTCCAAAACCAACACTGGGGTTTGCCAGGGTTTCTAGCAGAGAAGCTCCAAAAACAATAAGGAGAATATCACCATAGACATGTCCCATGCATTTCATACCAAGGCACTTGATAGCTTTCTCAGAGGCCTTAGACAACAGGCCTCCAAAAGGAGTTTATAAAATAACATTACATTACATGTCTTTGTATTTAAGCCAACTCCATGACTCTTCCTGCTGCTTTTGCAGGACGGGAGTCACTGCTTCGTGTTGGGCTCTGAGGAACTACCACGACAGGCGATATTGACAATCAGTCCTCATTGGACTGTGCTTCTGTTGCAACACACCTCCAGCTGTCACCTTACTGAATAAAACACATGCTCATATTTCCTCTCCTTTTGGCTGCTTCTCTACCTTTACAGGCTTCTCCAAAGTAGAAATGCAAAATGTTAATGACACCTGCCCTCAGCACCCATGAAAAACTCAGCACATTCTACTGCTTCCCAGTGGCATGGTTGATTTGGGTTTTTACAGGAATTATGGAGGGATGAAGAGGCTGGACTAAGCTTTTACTTAAAATGCAGGGGAAAATCTGAAAACCTGGGGTCCATGCGTGAGAGGCCTGGAGTCACAGCATCACAGGAATAGTCATGTTGGAGGGGCCTTGGGAGGCCTCTAAGTCCAGCCTCCTTCTCCTTGGGGTCAGGGCTCTATCCAGTCTGGTCCTATAAACATCAAGGGTGAAGAGTAGACAGTGTTTCTGAGAAACCTGCTCTGATGTTTAATTATCCTCATAAATGAGTCAATAATTAAGTAAATATCAACCAGGACACACAGACACATGATATCAGAGCAGCTGCTGTGTGTGTGGCTCTGCTCCCAAGGGAAACCATTCCAATCTTCTCAAAGCACATTTTTAACTCTTAGGCATGTGTACAGAGGTTAAATTTTAATAACTTTACAGTGCTAACTTCTCATTGTTACTGAATTACATTCTTCTGTATTTGGGACATGTTTCCCCTAGGCTTGTCCATCCTGCCTGTAAGAGCTACAACCAGAAGGTTTTGTTACTGCGTTGAGAAGTAGCAAACGTACATAGACCAAAAGATAAACGGTTGTTCTGTAGCCCTCACACCTGTAGCTGTGCTTTCTGCAGAGCTCCCCATCCAGGAAAAGTCAGGTTGAATCAACACACGGCTCCCAGTCCCATGCCTGCAGCCCAGGCAGTAAGCAACTCTGCCAGCATGCAGCGCCTCTGTTTCATGTTGTGTAAGAACGCCAGGTTCTGTGGAAGCTGCTCTGTTTTGCAGGGATAGGTTGGGAGATTTGCAACAGGCTATCAATGAAAACTGAAACACGCTGTTACGGGAAGCTGCTGCTGGAATCCAGAATGATGTGACAGACGGCAAGCACAAGTCCCTTGTGCTTCAATGCAACTTGGTGGATGTAGGAGCACAGATGCCGGCTTGGTGGTGTAGAAGATCAGTGTAACATCCAGTGGTTACCTGTTTCCAGATCATGAATTCTGTTTGTCTAGGACCATTTATCTGCAGGTGGAGGAAACCCTTCCAGATACAGGAAAGTGCTCAAAATCTGGAGACAACTGCGTGTGTGTCACGCCATCACAGACCCTGTTTCTTCCTCGACTTAAGCAATCTCTTGAAGGTAATAAGTCTTCTCTCCTGTTTCTCTGATTTTCTTGTCCCACTCTTTCTTCTACCTTTCTTAGCAAGAATATTGCTATTTTTATTGAGAGTTTCTGATAACTGGTGTTGTTCCGAAAGCTCAAATAATTTATTCTGGACTTAAATAAAATAAATGTATTATGTTGTTTTGTTGCTTTTGTTGGTTTTGTCGTTTAAAAAGTGACTGCTGAGCACTCACAGTCATGATGAAAAGCAGGAGAATGTACACATCACATATTCTAAGGGTTTCTAAGCCAGAAGGCAAACAAAAAGAACTCAAAGATCAACTGTACTTAAACCCCATTATTTTTAAGCCCATCTCATGTGATTTTTCTAGTCTAATCTACTGTATTTTAATGCCAAGTACTGCAGTAACCGGCTAAAGAGAGCACTCTTCCTGGGGTGTGGAAAACAACACGCCAGCCAGATGTCGTCCCAGGCCAGAGAATGAAGAAGCATGCAGCAGAGAGAAAAACCTTCTGGCCTGAGCTGCCTGATTCAGCCCCTGCCAGGCACTGTGCCAGGGAACAACAGCCTGAAGCAGTTTTCACAGAATCATAGAACAGTTAAAGTTGGAAAGGACCTTAAGATCATCCAGTTCCAACCCCCCTGCCATGGGCAGGGACACCTCACACTAAACCAGGTCACCCAAGGCTCTGTCCAACCTGGCCTTGAACACCACCAGGGATGGAGCATTCACAACTTCCCTGGGCAACCCAT
>JANHGB010048109.1:0-26641 GCA_026283785.1 Coracopsis vasa
GTGACAGCCGGGCCCGACAACGCGCCGCTTCTGGACGTGGACGCCGATACGGCGCTGCTCCACATCGTCCGCTACGCCCGCTCAGGCACGCACAACGTAGAGTTTTGCTCCTCGGTGTACCGCACGGACCGCTACCGGCTGACTACTCGGGTCGCGCGCGAAGTGGATTCCCAGGGACGGCCCCGGCGGCGGGGCGGGGGGGAGCGAGGAGGAGGAGAGGACGACGACGACGACAACGACGGAGGAGCGCGGTCGCAGGAGCGCGGCCGCGGCCGGGAGTGTGTGGAGCGGTGGCTGGAATCGGGATGGTGCTCCCGCCCCTGTGGGTACTGGCAGCCGCGCTCCTGGGGCTCCGCGCTGCAGTCGCTCGGCAGGTGAGTGCCGGAGTTCGCGGCCCTAGATTCCCCCTATCCCCTCCTTCCTGCCGGGACATGCTCCGGGACCCGGCCCTTCCCGCGGCGTCCATCTGCCCGCGGCCCCGGGAAGCTGCCGGAGCTGCGCCCCCCCAACCCCGGATTGTTGCCGGCCCTCTCCCGGATCGCTGCTTGTGGGGCTGGAACACGGGTCCCAGGAGCTGTGACAGTTAGGGCAGACGACTCGGGTGCTCTTTCTGCCGCCGCCGTGTCCCGAGCGTTTTCCATTCGCCGCCGCTTCCCGAATTTCTGCGTCCCGCTTTGCCCTCTCTGGTGCGGACGGCACCGAACCCGAGGTAGCCTTTAGACGGATCCCGTAGCAACCCCGTACCAGAGCTGGTCCCCACTGCATCCCCTGGACCCCACAACATCCCCCAGGGTCAGACCCAACCCCACAGCAGTCAGATGTCCCTCCGTGTGCTACCCCCAGGTCCCGGACAGAGACCACTGTCTCTGTCCCTGCTGTCAGCCAGGACATCCAGCTGCATTTTCTCTCCTCCAGCATGGAGAGGAGCAGAGCTGTGAACAGGCATAGCCGGCACCCACATTGCTGTCAGGGGCATTGAGGCATTTCTTTCGCCACTGAACTTGCTTTTTGGCACGGTGTCACGGTGTGTAGAATGGGTCATTCAGAAACGGGATTTCTTAGCAGCTCTATTTACATTCAACTTAGTATGGACTCTGTTAGTATATTTGTGGGAACAGCTGGTTTAAGGAAAAAGCCTTCCCTGGAAACCAAAAGCAGAAATGTACAAAATGTTGTGATATAGACTGACTTATTTTTTAGCTTCCTAGAAGCTCTCACACATAAGTAACTACACTAGTGATTTACTGCGTGTGTTTGTTTTCTCTTCTGCAGACTGGTAAAGAACAACAGACCCAAATAGGTAAGCCTTTTGAACTATTATTGCTGCTATCAAAACAGAAATAAAAGAAGTAAACTCAACAAAGGAGTGTATTTCCAGGAAAATGATCTGTGTGCTGGTGAGCATTCCTTCGTGTACCCTCACACTGTCACCACCCAGGGGCATGTGTAGTCTCATAGTGATGTGGCATGTTATAAGGTCAGGGAAGACCTTACAGAAGTCTTCCAATACCTAAAAGTGGCCTACAGGAAATCTGGAGAGGGACTTTGGACAAGGGCCTGTAGGAACAGGACAAGGGGAAATGGCTTTAAACTGACAGAGGGGAGATTTAGATGAGCTCTTAGGAGGAAATTCTTCCCTGGGAGGGTGGTGAGGCCCTGGCACAGTTTGCCCAGAGAAGCTGTGGCTGCCCCATCCCTGGCAGTGTTCAAGGCCAGGTTGGATGGGTCTTGGAGCAGCCTGGTCTAGTGGAAGGTGTCCCTGCTTGTGGCAGGGGGTTGGAACTGGATGAGCTTTAAGGTCCTTTCCAACCCAAACCAGTCTGTGATTCTGTGGTTCTTGAGTTTGCATGTCCTCTCATTGCATGGTTTTGCATCCCGACACATCTGTGCTTCCCTTCTAAAATATTAGATGTTAGTGTAGCACTTGGTGGAAGAGGTTGGGGAAAGATGGGGAAACCGGCGAGGTGCAATAGGAGTGGACCCCAGGCAGTTCTGCTTCCAGGTGCCATCAGACCTCTGGTTCTGAGGCTTTGGTTCAGGTTTTGATTGAGCTTTTGTTCAGAGAAGTATTTGAAGTATTCCTCTAAATTTTGGAGGGCTCCTCTCTGGCACTGCTGCCTTCTAGGCTTGGGTCGGTTTCCACTGTGATCAGTGGATACTGGGAACTGGGACGTTAGGTACATTTAAACCTCACTGGCAAACAGACTTTTTTTCCAGTGGTATGCTGATTCTGTGTTTTATTTCTGTTTCCATGATAAATGAATTGTATTTGAATTTCAGAAACCATAAGCTATACAGGAATGCATGATTTAAATTACACAGTATATCAGACCAAATTCCGCAATCTGGAAAACAACTTTGTCCTTTAACTTCTTCCTTTCTTTCACGGATTGTAGTTGGGAACATTTGGGGTGAACAGGAACTGCGGAGGGAGATGATCTGGAGTGGCACAGAGTGAATTGGGCACTCTGTACAAAGCCATGGTTGGTGCATGGTGCAGAACAGACTCTGGTTCTTTTGGAGCCGATTGGATCTCTCCATCCTCCATCTGGGAAGTGTATGATGATGAGGACATCAGTTGGTAGCTCTGTGTGCTCACAGATCCACTGGTCCATGGTGCCAAACGTCCTGTTGGGACATGGTGTTGGTTGGTGCCCAGCCGAAGAGCAAGCTGCTGGCATGTCTGTGTCTCCCTGGGGCAACCCCATGGCATCTCCATGGGTTTTGGTGCAGGCCGGCAGGAACAGGAGTCTGGTGCTTACCGAGACCAGGCTGACTGTGAGTGACTTGTTGAGGGCACATCTGTATTTTCGAAGCACAAACAGCTAGTTCACACTTACAATCATTGGGATTTGTCCCACCCTTTACATTCTTAACCACATTAATGCAGAATTGTACTTCTGAAATGATCCAGCTTGTTGAAAGAGAAGGACCAAAACTGCTTTGTTTTTTTTTCTGGAAAGCAAACCAGAAATGCTTTGGGATAACCTTAATGGGTTTCCACATTGCTATTCCTAATTGAAATATTTGCTAGCTCTTGCTAGCAATAGAAGGGAAGGTTGGTTGCTGCACATAGTAATTAATCTCCACTGGATTGCTGTGCCTTAGAAAATGCTTGGGAGAAACTGATACTGCCAACACTTTGACTAAGTGGACATAATTTCACAGGTCATGGTGATAAGCAAAGGACCCCTGTGATCAGTTATTCGTTTGTTCACAAGTCAGTCCTCTGGCTGCAACACAGAAGGCTGGAAAAAGGAGAGTCCTGTTATCAAAATCCATGCAGTGTGAGCAAAAACCAAGCAGAACAAGGAACACTAAATGAGGTTTAAATGCTCTTTAAAAGAAGAACAAGTAACATCATTAAACTTGGATAGCTTGGTTTAGACAGAGGCATAATTTGTCTGAACTTACATTTTCTGCTGATGCCACAGTTTCAGCTTAGACTGTACTTTTGACATCTATGTTCTGAAGTGGATGTCAATGCGTTTGGAATTCTGCTGTGGACGTGAACAACCTTTGATCAATGCCTTTCACAAAATCTTATGCCAAAAAAATAATGCTCTTCCAAATGCAGGTGACTGAAAAAAAAATTAAATGTAAGACTTCTGAGCCTCCCTTGTCTGCATTTGTACAGCTCAAAGACAACTGCAGTGAGCCAGTGGTGTGAATTCTTTAGGCTCATGTGTGTTTGAGGGAATAAAAGTAGGGGCAGTGCTCCTCCAGCCTTCTCCGGCTAATGATGTTTTGGCATACAATGAAAGAATGTGATGTTCTTCCTTAAGTGCTTCCTTTGAACTTAAGCACTGTGAAAAGGAGCAGCAGTTTAAAGCCAGATAAAGAAGAAAATCTGAAGTGAAGTGCTTTTGCTGTTGCTCTGTTTCTTCTCTGATCACTGCTGTAAACTTTGAATTAGCAAAACAGCCCTGAAATTCTAGCATAGGAAAGGGAATACCTACAGCTGGAATAGCGTTTGCTAAGCCCATCCAGTCTATGGAAAAAGGGTGATGCAAGTCAGTGGAGGAGTTGAGATGTCTTCAGTATTCAGGCATGTCACATTTAATTTTAATTGCCTTTGAACAAAAGGCATTTCCTCTTCCAGCTCAGCATTTAGAGGCTCTGGAAAAGCCTTTTGCTGACTCAAAAACTTGACAGTTCTTATTTTCCACCCTTTGTTCCTACCCTCTTGTGGCTAGCTGGCTGTTCTGGTTATTAGCAAAAGAGCTTGTATTTTTTGCCCCTACAAGCAGAACTCTGGAAGTGCTGCTGCGAATGGGCAGAGCAATTTCTCCCTTGTGCAGTGAGCACAGAATCTGATCGCCAGACTGTGGTCTCTGGTATGGAGCATCCCGCTTTCAAACCAACCCAAAAAAAGCCACGCAGAGTCTTGGCAAGGTAAGAGGAGGAAAGTCAGTCTGGAAGGAAATTTCATTGCTGAAGCACTGGGAGCGTGGGGATCTGGATTGTTGCTTTGACCCAGTTAGGATGTACAGCCCAGCAGCTCTGCTTCCTGTCTAATTAACACAGATGCGTGTAGAGTTTTCATTTGGTCCCTTCTCTAATGATAGAGATTAGCAATCCTGACTCTGAATTCCCAGTGTTTTAGATGGGAATTATCTTAGGGATAGTATCCTAATTCAGATAGCAGGTGTATAACATGATCTTATAGGTGTATGGCTGTGTTGCAGTTGGCTACTGCTGAAACTACACCATAACTCGTGCCTGTGGGAAATGGAGAATGTCATCGGAATGAGGAACTTTAGACTTGCCTGTGATGCATTATTTGTGTATTATGTAAAGATATTTACAGTGCACGAATTTTAATGTCCATGTACATCCTACTAGTACCTGTCGTGGTTTAAGCCCAGCTGGTAACTGAGAACCATGCAGCCTCTTGCTCACTCTTCCGTGCAGCCACTGCTACCAGGAAAGAGGAGCTAGCTGCTGAGCTTTTCCTCTTAATTCCCAGCTCAAGTGTGATTCACGCTGGGATTGGGTAAAAATTAGCTCATTTAATTAAGTATATTTATTTGAGGCATTCTCAGCAGCACTCAGCAGGAGCATCTGAGCTACCTAATCATGGTATGAAATGAAATTAAATTAAAAGCATCAGTAATATCACTCTACTATTGCTTTAGCCAGTTCTCTGAGGAGGAGAAGAGCTAGGCAATAATTATTTCTGTGCTAAGTATCTTTTTAACTCTTATATAGTCTAACACACAGGCAGTAAGGCCAACAGTTAAGCAGTTTGACCAACGGTTTGACCTGGCCTGGGAATGTCTCTACTTTTCCTTTTACAGGATGAAAGTCAGACACAGAATATCCTGATTACTTCCAGATTATAAAGGTCTCACAGAAAAGATAAACTCATTTGACAGACTTGTTTTAGAGTGGTGTGAAATTACTTCAAGGCAATGGGAAATGTGTGTGTCCTGCCATACGGCTGCAGAGGTGATAAGCAGTAACAGGAGATGACCTTTCTCTAAGCAGAAGAGAAGACTCTTTTCCTTTTCTCATCAGTACCTAAGGATAGCAGAGAGAGGAGAGGGGAAAATAATTCTCTTAGGCTAATAATGCTATTTTCAAAATACAGGTAAGGGACTACACAGAAAGAGTGTTTTGGGGGGCTGAGGGCATTATATTCACATAGGCAAATTTAGATCCCAATTGGAAGTCTTCCAGTCAGCTAATGTTGCTTATTAGGTAGGAATCCTGAGTTGACCAGTGGGAACCACCAAAAAGTTATAGACAAATTGGACTTACAGTGCTGTTAAGGTTTTTTACTGAGGCTCTGTTTCTTGGCCAGCACATCTGCTGAAGCAGGTTGGCCTTGGGGTGACATCCAGGGCAACTGGTTGCCCACATCCTGGTCTGGCTGCTCTGTTCAGGTACCTGGGGATGCTGTGACACACTGATTTAGAGGTATTACAGCAGTGACTTTTTGGGAGCAAACCTTGTGTTTAGGACGCATTCCCTTAGCTAGGGATCATGCCATTCAGCTTCTACAGTATTACCTGAGGACTTCTTTGGTTCTGTCAACACAGTGTGGTTTTGCTGGCTTTATGGCTTCTATGTAGTGCAGGATTTAGGTATAAATTTGTTAAGTTCTGTGTTGTTGGTTTTTTTTTTTCTCATAATTATCTTCTCTGTTGAGCTCTTACTCAAGTTTATATGAAGAGGAAGGGCAATAGCAAGTAGCTGCGTAAGGGGATTTGTTGAAGGAGATCTGTACAGGGAGAAGTTACTGCTTGTACCTCTCCTGACATTGATTGATTTGTCAGCAGTATGTGATATCCACTGAATTCTTTTCCTTGTTTTCTAAGACTACAGAAATGTCTGTGCAAGTTGGAGTTATAACCAAGGATGGCACTTGGTTTTCAAAATCTGAATGGAGGTCTTGACACAAGAGCAATCAATTCTGATCAAGGTTTATGAAAGAGTTATGGTGCATTTCATAAAAGAGAACTCAAATGGTTGCTGTCTCCTCTGCGGCTGTTAAGCAAACCTAAATCCCAGGAAACTCCGCAGATAAATGTAAATGAGCATTTCAAGGTTTTCTCTGTAAGTTTTATGAAAATAGAGTAATGAAAGACCTACTTCTTGAGAATTTTGGCACTTGGGAGGGTATTTTGCATGCGCTTCATGTGTACCCCAGTGTCTGTGGTGTGTGTTTGCTTGAGGTGGGCACAGCTGCTTGTGTTTGTCCACCTCGACATGATCCCCTGAAATTTGAATTTCTGCTCACGTCATCCCAGATTTGTTGTTCCTTGCTTAATGTGACAATTTGTTAGACACTTTTCTGTGTCTTCCTTTTTTTCCTCTTAGTGTCTGTGTAGAAGTAGCACAAAGCATTTTTATAATAACAATTAGGAGTGGTAAAGGCCTTGTTGGAAGGTACCCAAGTGAAGATCTATAAGCCTGAGTGTTCCAGCTAAAGAGAGCAGTGACACATACTCTTATGTTTGCCTACGCTGGTTGGATGTGCTTACTTCTAGGCTAGCTGTCTAGGAGTTAATATAATGCACATTGGTATGGTAAGTGGCACTGGCCCCTGTCCTTTTCAAAGCTCCAGTGAGTTTATCATCCTTCAGCCGAGCTTGTGGGTGGAGCGATTTAGAGTAGCTCCGATAGGAATTCTAAATTGGGAATTCTGAGAGGGGAGATGTGATGAAGAGGGTTTCTATGCACGTGGCATTTGGTGTTAGGCCTGACCATGCAGTAGTTGTGGTGTGTTGTGCATCGAATGAGTTGCTGGAGTGCTCTCCAAATGAGTGTAGCCCTCAGCAGTCAAGCCATGGCCTGTTGTGTCTTTGCATTTACCATTTGTCCTGGTAACATACACTTCTGTAGCTGCATGTCTAGTCTGCAGGCGCGTTCCGTGCTCCTGTTCTAATTTTCCTTGGTTTTGGGTATTTCTGTTCTCAGAATTACGAAAAAGCAGACCAAGACCATATGGGTTAGTGATTCCAATCAGTACCGATGCAGATGGAAGCTACATCTCCAATATCCTCTCTGCAAGTCACCAAAGAAGGTCAACGCGGGAGGTATCCCAGAGCCTCAAACAGTTGTATTTTAACGTCACTGCGTTCGGTCAGGAATTCCACCTCCGGCTGAAACCCAACACTCGTTTAGTGGCTCCCGAGGCTGTCGTGGAGTGGTACGAAGACTCTGTGCAAACTGGAAGTGATGCTTGTAACACGAGTCAGAGTAGAACTGCTACAGAGAGGTTATGGAAGAGAGAGCCCCTGTGGACCAACTGCGCGTATGTGGGAGACATAACGGACATCCCCGGAGCTTCTGTGGCTATCAGCAATTGTGATGGTTTGGTAAGGCTTGCTATAGCATTGATGTCTGGTGATTTACCACTTTGTACACAGATTTTGCTGCTTTTAACTACATGCTGCTCATGAAACCATTTAAAGAACTTGATTTCTTAGAGCCCTTAGAAAATGCTTCAGTATATATGAATGTATACAGATCTCCTGCTCTATTGTGGGATAATTTCTCCGAGTTTAATGAGCAAAGTCTTTAATGTTGCTGGTGTGTGAGAGAGAAACCAAACCTTCATTTTGCTGGTCTTTCTTTTTACTGTCATGAGGTGTTACAAATAGGAAAATTAATAGTGAAGTCATTTCAAGACTTAAAAGATGACTTTCTGGTGAGTGGATGTAGAATTTGGTGTCCTAGTCGGCACCATGTACTTCTCAGGTAGCAAAGTCATGGGCTGCCCCACAGCCCAAGAATAGCAACAGATTCAAGTTTTCAAGGGTTTGTTTATAAAATAAGCATGGCTTTTGTTTGCTTACATGCCATGTTGCTTCATCAGAAGGTGTTGTGTGAGAACCGAGTGGCTCACATCTATAAGCAGTTGGCTCTTCAAACTGTACTGGGTTCCTTGGAAAAACGAGGTATTTGGTTGTGGCTTTAGCAGATGGGGTGACTGGCTCGGTGCACAAATCCCACATTGAAAGACTGGGCATGCACTCAGCACACATACCATTCATTAATTCAATCATGTGGTAAAGGAAGCTAACAATACCCACCTTGTTCTCTTTAAGTAGCAGGGGCAGTGGTGGAACATGACTGCAACATCCAGGAAGATTAATGTAGTGGTTGCTCTGCTACTGGAGAGGAATTGTATGAACAAGTCTGCATCAAGTATCCCTTCTTGGAAATGCGTTTCCCTCTTCCTATCACGTGCCACAGGTTAAGATTTTGATTCCCTTTGGCAATAAGTACTGTCTAGGAAACCTCCCCACCTCTGCAGCCTGCCCCAGCCACTGCACAGGCAACTGCATCAGTGTCTTGGAGTCCTGAGTCAGAGCTGAGGGGATGCACAAAGAAAGCTCCTCAACTATCCTTGTTTAAAGAAAGGGAATACTGGTGGTGTTTACACCTGATGTGATCAATTGATGTCAGTTTGGTGTGCTTTGTTTGTTATTTGGGGTTTTTTTTAGGACAATCTGTTGGCACTGTGCTGTGCTTACAAAGGCAGCGCAGACATCTGCCTGGATGAATACAGCTTCGGGTGTAGTTCTTGAGATGGAGACCCTCAGGTTGCGAGCTGTGTTTTAGCAGTAATCCTGAATGCAGTTCTTGTGTTTAGTGAGACAGCATGTTAAGACAATAAACTGGATTAAATGGAATTAGATTTGGGAGTACAGTGGCTTTTGCAGAGGTTGCCATGTGTCTGACAAGCTGCTGGTGTTGTGCTTTCAGCTAACTGAAATGCAGTGGTTGATGTCTTGACAAACCTTCATGTGTATAAGACCACAGCAGATACCAAAGGGCTCCTAAGTAAAGGGGTTTGTCAGTTATGTTGGGCCACTCTGCGCATCACACCCAGGAGAAGCCCTTCATGTGCTTTCTGTGGTTTTAGGTCTGGACTGGGAGAACATGAGCTTGGGAGAACATGAGCTTTTTGTTTGAGGAGGAGAGTGAGTCAGTGCTCCTGGGTCGTTCTTGTCTTTGCTCATCTCAATCCAGGCTGCCTCGTCCTACCTTTGAGGGGCTTCCTTAGGCCCCTGAAGCACCCACCATGCGCTGGGGTTGGAAACCAGATGGACAAAATCCTTTAAAATCTTAAAGCTGTTTGATAATAACTGTAGCCAGAGTTTTTCAACCAATAGCAGTAAATTCTTTTCCATTAATACGGGCACTTAATAATCAAGCTGAACACTCTTAGTAGGGTTATATTTGTAAATGTAAGTAGATGAACACATGCCCTAACCTTTGTAGTTTACAGCTGTTTTAATTACCCTGACCTCTATGGGTTTAGAAAAAAAAATCATGGCTTCCTTTTCTATCTCTGCACAAAGTGAGAGATCAGTTTTAAGGACAAATTTCCCGCAGGAGGAAATATCACTTTGTGTGAGCATATTTTCTATTCTGGAGCATGGATGCGCTATGAAGCTGTGGTAGACTGTCCCCTACCCATGTTGCTTTGCTGCTGGGGACACCCTGGAACAGCTCCTGTGTTAAAACATCTCTTTAGGCACTTTGGCTTGTTCACTTCACCTACCTGTTATAACAGTCCTTTGGAGCACTAAGCAAATGAGTGTGAAATAAATAAACAATCCTCAGAATTGATGGGATTGCAGATTTATGTTTCTTCTCCCTCCCGCCAGCTCCAAGGTTAGCAGTAACTTGCAGTTATCATTTCTGGCTTCTCTATTGCTGTACTGCATGTCTCTCAACCAGGCTACAATATTTGATCCTCAGTGTATCCCAAAGATGTGAAGGGTGAGATAATACAGCTTAACAGAAACTGGAACAAGAGTGACAAATTCTAGGGCCATGTGTCTGTTGGAAAGATTTATTTTGGACTTCAGAGGAATTTAGACACTCTCCAATGTAATCAGGTAGGATTTTATCTTTGAGGAGAAAGCAGAGGGTATCACTAGTAGCAAATCACTCAATGTGTAGCTTATAAAAGAAATTTGCCATCATGAGTAACAGAAAAAGAACACTTATGGCTTGCTTTCAGTCACTTACGGCTTGACCTAAGTGTGTGAAAGGCCTCCCCACCCCCAAGTTTTATTTTGTATATAGTCAAGACTCATAAGACACATACTGATAGCTGAGCAAAACTGTGTGTTGTGCTAATGTGCATTTCATAGACACTGCTGAATTTCGTATCGTTTAGTGTCTGCTCTCAACACTAAATGTATGGCTCTGAGGAACATGGAACATAAGGCTGCTAAATTTTGATTGCTTGATTGTAAATATATAGAATAATTGGCATTTGCACTAGTAAAGCAGGCCTATGGTCTCTTCCTGAATCTAAATTTACATTTAAAACCCAAATATGCAACTACTTTTGTTTTGAAATAGTTTGCATATCTACTTTTGCAGTAACAGTCATCTGCATGCCATCAGTTTGGTGAATTCCGGTCTTCACATCTGCTTTATGTCCCTTGAAAATAACTCTGTTTATGTAAAAAATTGCATGCATATCCATGCACTTGTCATGGCAGAAGAACACTTAACTCATGTAGGAGCTGCCCGGTGGTTTTATTACTGTGTTTCAGAATGCTGGTCTGTGTTTCAGAATGTAGGTCTCTGTTGTGTATTTCTGCTGTTGTTTTGGTCAAAATAGCAGTATTTGTGGGCACAGTATTTATGAAGGTTGCCCAGAGGAGCTGTGGCTGCCTCATCCCTGGCAGTGTTCAAGGCCAGGTTGGACAGGGCTTGGAGCAAGCTGCTCTAGTGGAAGGCATCCCTGCCAGTGGCAGGGGGTTGGAACTTGATGAGCTTTAAGGTCTCTTCCAACCCGAAGCAGTCTGACGTTCCACGATTATGGAATAATTTGAAGTGTCTGAATGGAAGCATTCCATTCCAGACACAGAGATGTGCACGGTGACTTTCCTTTGGCAACTCTGTTTGAAGTACAGGCTGGAGTATCTCTGCCTGGAGATACTTGCATGAAGACTTAAGCCTTCGTTCAGGAAAAACCTTAAAAATATGCTTAATTCAGGCATGTGATTGAGTGCATACCAGAATCTAAGCAGTTTCAATTTTGGTTTGTTTCAAATGGTCTTTTATGACCATTGTTTCATCAAGACTGAAGTATTAAGGCTTGTTTCTTGTTCATGTCTACTGCCCAGGCTGCGGCGAGCAGAGCTCTGGCAACCCGGTGTCTTCTGGGACCGTGACACAGAAAAATGGAATAAACAGTGAGGGAGAATAAACCATGTGCTGGTCTGTGCAGACAGTAGCAGGGATTTAGGCTGATGTAAATTTCTCCATCCATGCTGCCCTGCCCTACTGCATGCTTCCCACAGTGATTACATCCTTGAGTGAACTCCCTTGACCTGCTGTGCCTATGCTTGCCACTTGCATTTTGCTGTGCTTGGTAGCCCCGCAGACTTACTAACTGAGCTTGATGGATTGCACCTGCCTCTTTGGATAGACAAATCCTATCTGGTAACCTCAGCCTGTCCTCCCTGGTCAAGCAAGCAGCTGCTGGTCACTGTCAGGCTTGGCTTGGACTTCATCCCTGTTACGTCCCTAGCACACAGCACTTCCCAGAGGCTAATCCCAACTTTCTGGATGTAGTAATCCATATTAAAGAGGATTTCCCAAAGTTCAGAACCTCCAGAAACTTGGGAAAATGCAGTGCGAGCTTGTTGCTTATTCAGGTCTTCAGGTTTCTTGCATAAAACACTGGGAAAAGAGTGTTGAGAAGGGAGGTGAGGGTGATTGAAGGAAAATGTCAAGATAGTTTAAAATAATATAATACAAAAATACTTTAGACATCTAGGTCGCATCTTCTTGAAGCTGTCACCCAAAACAAGCAGGTTTCCTTGGTGTAGTGTAGTCAAAGTATATGCAGATGCTTGCTCAGCTCAATTTATTTTTTCTTTATTTTTAAAAGTTCAGATCTGGGCTAGTGAAAGATTTGCCTCACTTAACCTGTGTGTTGCCTCCTCTCCTGCTGCCTTGCATTTCTCCCTTTCTTGCTTAGAAAAAAAATTGCCTTTCCCCATGTAAAATCTCCCCTTTCTTCCAAAGTTCTAATTTAAACTCATTTTTGTGAAGCTTTTTCTGCCAAAGAATGTGTCTGCAAGACAGATACCACATTTGCATTTGCAGAAGATGATGTGAGCAAGGAGAAGATCAAAGTCCCAGCTCAGCTCTTGCTCCTATGGGACCTCAGCCCATGACCAAAGTAAGATCAAACCTAACTGAAAAGATTTTTTATTGATGCAAAGAAAATCTCTTTGCTTCAGCAGATTATGTTTAGAAACCTGTTCTTCACACCACCTTCTGCTGCCTGTTCCAGGATGGTGAGTGGGGGGAGCCTCTGTTCTTCAGAGGTTGTACAAAGTAGGAAGTATTAAAAAGGGTTATGCTCAGGGTTTCCACTTGGTTGTATGCTTTACATTTTCAAGGCTGATTGAATTGCTAAGTCTCCTCTGAAATGGTAATTTTCCTATGGGCTTCAGCTCCCTCCCTTTGTTCCAAGGATTGCATGGTCATAGGAAAAACTGAACAGATGTACAGTAGTACTGCTATGGATTTGATGTAGCCAAGATATAAGGAGCTGCACAAATATCTTTCATAGCATGGAAATATGCCATCAGTTTGGGTAATAGGTTTTCCAAATGGAAAAAGATGTCATGTATTTTTTAAATGGAGCACAAAAGCAAAGGTCCTGAAGAAATCCCTCCTGCAAGAGCTGTTCTACTCCTGCATGAAGAGGGATGCAGCAGCCCTGCCTGCTGCTGTGGTTCCCTCAAAAGGTGCTAGGAGGAATCCCGGGAAAGGAAAAACTGGGAGCATAGTCTTACGTGGTTAAATAATGAAAACAGATGAAGTAGTGAGTGCCCTATCCCTTACAATGTTCAAGGCCAGGCTGGACAGGGCTTGGGGCAACCTGGTCTAGTGGAAGGTGTCCATGGCAGGGGGTTGAAACTGGATGAACTTTAATGTCTCTTCCAACTCAAACCATTCTGTGATTCTAAGTACACTGCACATCCCCACAACCACCATCCCTGTCTGTCTGACTGATGATCAGAGACCAGCTTCTGCCATGGCAAAAAGCACGGGCACTGCTGGGGAACATCAGCAGAAGGACTGCAGTTATTTTGAGCCTTGGGGAATGAATCAGGACCAAGAAATCCCTTCCAAGAGAAGGGATTCTGGACAAATTTGGGATTATTTTTCCTCTTCCTCACTAGTAGGCTTTTCACAGTGTGAAGTTTCAGGGAGAAAACGAGGGAGTCAGACCAGGGACTATAAGCAGACTGGAGCAAGGTATTTGAAACCTGCCTTTGAAGTAACTCAGTTTTCTCCTTCATTGCTTTGATTACAGTAATTACTTGCTTGAACCCAGGGCTCATCATTCCACGTTATTAGCCAGGTAAAGTAAGTATGAACACATCACTTCACGCTGTGTACATTTGGCTTCAGAGCAGCCCATTTAGCAGCACAAGCTAATTGAAGATAACACAGGTTTAAGCTGTGTGTAAACCTACTAGATAATAGTTATGTCTGTATCTGTCTTAAAACTAGATCTAAATCTTTCTATAGATACTCTGTATCTTTTACTCTTCAAGAGCAGTGTAGAGGTTAAACTTGAAAATAGCTTTTTTTTTTTATTTATTTTAAATTATTTTTGATGTGGCATATTTTAAGGAAAGGAAGTCTATGTAAAGTAGTGTATTTTATTAAGTCCACATCCCTGTCTGGAGATTTTGTGTCTAAAAAGCAAGATGACTGTGTTCTTATCTTTCTTTGCTTACTCTTCATTTCACTGATGGAGTAGCTGACAGAGCTGAGAAGGGGGTTAGGCTGTGAAAGGCATGCTTGCTTATGGCTGTGAAGATGTGAAAATAAACCTCTCTCATGCAGGGATTTGGACAGGTTTGAGTTGATCTTCTAGCAGCATGTTCCTGCAGAACAGTTGTGGTTTTACAGCCCTTCTTGAGTTAATGGGAAATAAATTTTGTTAAGCTGCTTGTTTGCCCTTGTATGGAGAGTATACCTCTAGTTGCATTTCTGTGGTATGAGTGCTCTGCAGAGGGAGAATTAAAAAAAAAGATAAAATTGCCCTGTTTCTATATAATCCAACAAAACCATTATCCTTTTATTTCACCCCCAGAATACCACTGAGTCTGCTCTTGTGTCCAGCTTTTTCAGCCTGTGCAGAGCCCAGAGGAGCAGGAGCTGAATACTGAACCATCCCTGTTGGAGGCAGCAGTGGGTGTGATGGCGTTGGCATGACCAGTGCTGGCTCCTGTGTCACATCAGTATGTTATTCAAAACCTCCCCAGTATTGAATGTCCTCATCCTGGTGCTTGCCGTTCTTAAATAACCTGTTTCAATGTTTCATCCATGTTTATTCCATAAGGATCATTGCCTAGTATATGAGCGTCTGCTGGCATTTGTGATGAGGGAGCATGTGGCTGAAAAATGAGGTTGATCTGAGATTTGAGCTGCTCTCACTTACTGAAAGAAGCTCCATCAAGCTTTCCAGGATTTAGCAACAGCTTGCTGTAGCATCCCAGACTTCCATCCTCCTCAGGAGCGATTTGCCTTCACTTTATGGCAAAAGCTGCGTTGTAGAGTACTGTAGGATGCACCCCTTGCTGTTGCTATACCATCACCAAGACAGAGAACAGGGCTTTCAGGAACACATCACAGACACCATTGCATGTGTGTCTTGCAGTACACTCCTGGAAATAGTCCTGTGTCACGGGTCTGTTGGCGCAACTGGCTTCTGAATTATTTTCCCTGACCCAGAACTTCACTTGGAGACCTGAGAGCCAGGGTTGTCTGAGGTCTGTCCTATTCTTCTGATAGCATTGGACTGGAGAAATGAGCTCCCAAAGTAAAATATCCTTGAAAATACCCTACACTGCAGGCGTGCTACCTCCAAGCTCTCCTGTTTTCCCTCTCTGGAGCTGATTTTTTCAGTCCAGGACAAAACTCAGAATGTAGATAGGATGAAAACTGCAAATTTCTCATAGGACATATATAGAAATGACAGAAATAATCAGCCTGTTGCTTTCCTTCATCCCCAGCTCCCTCTGAAAGATCACTAAATGGTGGGGCTCTGGATGTAGGGGTTTCGAGGAATAACGTTGTACAAGGTGCTGGAATTCCTGCCCCTTTTTTTCTTGGCAGGCTGAAAGGATATTTCCCTCTGGGAGTCCCTTCTGCAGATGGATCCTTGCAGAATGAAATAAGTTTGGAATGAATAAGGGAATAGTTTCCAGCAGACTGCTCTGAAAGTTAGCAACACTGTCAGATTTGGAGGTGGTGTTGGGCTCCTGCCCAATCCAACTGTCCCTCCTGTCTGTTTCTTTTGCAGGAATGTGGTGTTTTATCCTTAAGCTGTGTATCAACTACAGCTTTTCTGGGGTGGGATATTATTATTGGAGTACCTTCCCAAAGTGGAACTGGAGGATTCTGGTTTAGGTAGGATTATTTCCATCCTTGTGCTGCACAAGGCATTGGGTGGCACACCAGCAGTGTAGTAGATGGAGGGTAACAGTAAGAAAATAAGAGATTTGAGACTACAGCTTGTCCTGTTGGTTACCTGGTTTAGGTATTTCCATCGGTTTTAGAGGAAGTCAGATTACAGGGATCTTTTGCAGTCTTCTCCCTTAACTTATATCCATTCAAAAATGGTGGAGGAGGTTTAGGGCTCATTTGTAGACAGTTTTTGATAACTGGAAGTAAAGTTTTCATATTGGTCTTTAAACAAGGTCTCAAAGGGTAGACCAGGTGATCTTTGAGGTCCCTTCAGGTGATAGTGTGAGCAGGTTATTAAATAATTGGAAGCAAGGATGGAAGTAGAATCAATCCTACCTATTTTGACAGTCCTGCATAATTCCTCATCCTTGAATTAAGGAGAGAGATGACTGGCACCAAAGCTGTTTGGTGTGTTTTTTTCTAGGCAATACTTCACTAGTAGTGATTTTTTCCTTAGCTTTCTGCGTGTCTCTTGCTCTAGTAGCCACAGTGAATGTGATGTCTGGCCTGAAAGTGCAGTAACATTGGTTTATGATACAAAACAAAGTGTGCTAGAAACTAAAAAAGTCTTAATTGGAATTCACAGCAAGGCATAATTGTCTAGCTGGCTGTGGGTAATATTTCATCTGGTTGTAGAAGGTTGAAACTCCAGAATGACCATCTGCATAATGAACTGGCCAACTTTTTTGCCTGGAAAAAAAGTCCATCGGAAGCAAAGGGCTGGAGGAGCTGTTGCCACACCAAGTGATGCAGCTCCTACCTTGGAAATTGGGTTTTCAGAAGCATTAATGCCAAATGGATGGGCCAAGTGCTGCTGATGTGCTGGGGAGCAAGAAGATATGAGTGGTATATTGAGGATTTGGGAGGAGAAAAAGAGCTGAAGGGAGGATATGTGGAGGTAAAGTCATTTCAGATTGGCATCTGAGTGACCTGAAGTGTTGAAATCCAAGTTCTCTATGAAATCTTTAGAAGAGGAGGACTTCACTCTGGGGGCTTCCGGGGTGCTCTCTGGAGCATCCAACAGGAATAGCCCAAAACACTTGACTTGGGAATTGAAGAACTACCCCAGGTCTGCCAAAATGTGTATGTGCTGCATAGCCACAAGCGGAAAATATGATGCTAAGAAATCTTAACACCATTACTAGTCATCCTTTTCCTGTCTTTCTAGATTGGAGGGAATATTTGAAGGTTAAGTAAGACACTTGACAGTATGTTGTGAGTAGGTGGAGGTGGGAAGAAGAGCCAGTTTGAATTTGAAGCTGCATTGGTTATGCTAATGCTGAATATGGAGGTGTTTTAATTAGGTTATCTTCTCTAGGAATTTTTGGATTTTTGCTTTTTGTTAACAAAGTAGCATATGCTTCTTAATTTATGGTTTTTTAATTCCTGAAGTCTCACAGCTAACAGATTATAAAACACCCCAAGCTTATTAAAATTACTCAATACAACCCTTTTTTACAGTTTCAGTCACAAAAACCAGATTGTGTAACTTCTGTGGACCCTTGATAAGACACATAGCGCACATGAACTGGGCTCTCATTCATATTCTGGCTCCACGTATCACATGTGGTACATGTCTCAGTAAGAGAAGGTAAATAGATACTGAAATAGTCAATGTTCTCCAAACCTAATCGTTGTAACCTCTCTGGAAAAGTTTTTATTGATGGTAGAGTTCGTACTAAGTTTGAGGCTGTGTTTTGTAGGGTAGAAATACAGATGCCATATTCAGA
Organism: Coracopsis vasa; assembly: GCA_026283785.1. Taxonomy (NCBI): domain Eukaryota; kingdom Metazoa; phylum Chordata; class Aves; order Psittaciformes; family Psittacidae; genus Coracopsis; species Coracopsis vasa. The sequence goes on from JANHGB010048109.1 coordinate 17,712, forward strand.
AGAGCCTTTTTTGATGTCCTGTGTTTATTCATCACTGTACTTGGTTGTGTCTGGAATCTGACCTCAGAGCTGTGTGGTCTGAGGTTTGCAAAGTACTCAAGAAACAGGACTGGGCAGAAAATGGCATGCAGGGTTATTGAGAGAAAAAGGGAAGGTGGAGGAGATAGGTTTGTGTGTTGTAGTTGCTCCTCGTCCACGGACCAGTTCTTACCTTCATGGGGCAGGGGAATGTCACACTGCAACCCTAGCCACCATGCTCCGATTCAGGCTCTGAAAGAGTTGTGGAAATAGAAGTTAGTCACTCTGTCCTCCTGACCTCGTCTTTCATCAGGAGTTTCTTGAAATGATGAACAGAGCTGCAACACTAACATTCCTGTTAATGGGGTGAAATACTTGCTTTTGATAGTTATTTTTCCTAGACTACTTCTGAAACTTGGTTGATAACTTTAATAAATTACTTGGACTCTCTTTTTAAAAAGCAGCAACAATGCAACAGCAACTAAACTTTCTAACCTTGCACTGTCATTTGGCTTTCTTGGTTTATGCCTAAATTGCTAATGTGTAAAACTACTTTTTCCGTTGAGAGGGTTTTTTTGCACAAAGATTTTGATGTAAATATTACTAGCTTTGACATTTCCATACTTTTGGAATAGTGCCTCCTAGCTTTTGATCAACACTATTTCCATTCAGTGTAAAATACATGCCTTTTCTGTTTCTCCTCTAACTGGTAATTGACAATGGTTTTTCACCCTTAGTTTTGATTGGATTTTCTGTTCTCTTGGAATAAGCAGGAACATCTTTGCTATCATGATGATTCTGTGCCATCATTCATGACTGCTGTGTGCAGGCAGCAGATAAATACTGCTTTTGTGCACCACGATGGACATGGTGGTGCTGACCTCAGGTCAGACCTTTTCCACCCTCCAGATCATGGGATACTCCTATTTTGGGGTTATTTTATTTCCTTTGTAGTTTTGGAGTATTCTGCACTTAAGTTCTTGTTTTTCCTTCTTTGAAGGCAATCGTATGTCCTTGGGTTTTGTTTTCCTTTCTGCTTGTTAGGGGAAGCTATGACTCTCAGGTGCTCCCATGACTCCAGGAGTTGTGAAAACACCAGGTTTACTACAAGGGCTGGCAACCCTGAGGTTGACTTGTGGCAAAGGACCTGGGTGCTTCTTCTAATCACCCATTTCAGGTCCCCTTCACAGACCAAGTTTTGCCATTGTCCGTGTCATTTCACCATAAAATAGTTACTAGTACAGAGCTTCCGTCATTGCTACCAAGACCAGAATTCTCAGTAACTAGCTCTGCAGAAGTACGCTGGGCTCAGGGAGATGCTTGACTGCACTGAGCATGTTCTGTGCATACTTTTCAGGTTTTAGTAACTGATACTTCAAAACCACAATTCCTTCTTTAGGGACATAGCATTTTGCATGCCAGTTTTTCACAGCAGTTTGCTGTTAAAATGAATCTTGTTTTCCAAGAACAAAAAAAAAAAGAGACTCATATTTTTCCACATAAAAATCAAAGTTTGTTTTTCCTTTTTTGCTTTCCTATAACTCTTAAGGGGTTCCATTGATTATTTTTTTAATTTTTTTTTTTCCTTACCCTTTATGAAAGGGGGGAAAAAAGAAACCCAACATTTGGATTAAAACCAAGCATGAGGAATTTCAGCATGAATTACTCAGGTTACACTGTGTGTGCAAGGTGTGTCTAAAATCAAGAACAGGTTTGTATTTAAAATGAGTTTATTACCCAGAGGAAGCACTCATTAGTTAAGGAAACAAGTGTATTGTTTCTGATCAGCTTGACACTGGGTATTTTAGCACGAGAGTATCTTAGCTTCTCATTCCTGAGTTATGTCCATAGTTTGGAAGAGGATATTAAACATTCCTATGTTTTCATCCTGTTTCTGAATCTTCATCCTGGTATTCAGTTGAATAAATAATATTTCTCTTTGTAGCTGCAGAAATGGTTTGGGTTTTTTTTTGTTTTAAAAATCTGGTATTTGATAATTAGTCACAAACTTGTGCTGTGTGGATAGTGCAGCTGGCTGAGCAACATGTGCTGTTTGAATATTTCATTTGATTCAAAACTGGCTTTAATGTTTTTAAATAAATGCTATCTCGCTCTTGGCACTTACTTGATAAGAAAAATCTTAACGCTGCTCTGTGCCATGTGTGTTTAATAGCCTGCAAGAGTTGAGGCTAAAATGATTCAGGAGCTCTTGCTTTCATTCTGAAATGCTTTGCCAGGAGTTCTGCTGCAGATAACAATGTGATATAACATGGATTTTATATCACATTCATCTTCCAAAGGGGAAGAATGAGCTGGTGAAGTCCTGCTTCCTATATGAGCCTCAGGGGGTATGTGTGGTTGGTGGCACATCCATGGTGGAGAACTTTCTGCAGACCTCCTCTCTCCATCTGCAGGCACCCAGCAACTGCATCAGTAACATCTGCCCCTCAGAATGCCTGAGCCCTGCCATATTCCTTCTTTCCAGTATTCTTCTAATGTGTAGTATTTTTTTTTACATGCTGAGTATGTTGAGGTCATAAATACTTTAACATGCAGAAGATGTGCAGCAAGAGAAGTATGTCCTTTTGGACAGCTCTTACCCTTCCCTGCCAGCCCTGCCTGACGGACCTCAGCAGGGGCCAACATCCCCTTACGTGACTGAGAAGCAAGTTCTGCTGAGCCAGGAGATGAGCCTCTGAGCAACCTGCCACCAGCCTCAGCTCTGTGGGGACACCCCCACCACCGCAGGGGCTGGAGACTCTCATTGGTTCTTGTTGCTATCTCCCAGATTCACAACTTCCTTCCAAGATGCCTTTGTTAACTGTGTGCCTTGATCTGCTCATAACTTCATGTGGTGGCAACGTTTTTAGGTGGGTATCGTCAAAATCCTGGTGACACTTTCAGCTGCACGAGCAAGCACGTAGGGGAGAAGGATATGTTTGATGTACATTAAAGAATGAAGCTGTGCGTCCATGCTACAGGATTTTAACTCTCCAGTGACCCATCAGCATGCTTCTAGGACTTTGCTTGTCCATTTTCTGACACCTTTATTCTTTTAATCCTACCCAAACCGTGGAAGACTGTTCCTGAAGCTTCTGATGAGGAACAGCATTTTGGCAGGGCTGAGGGCAGAGTGATGTCCTGTACCTTTCTCCTTGGGAGGACATCTCTCTTGGCATTTTTAGTGAGGTTAAGAGATGATCTGTAATATGAGGTAATCGCTTAGAATTCAGAGTGAATACGTTATTGTCTCTTTGGTATGATTTCTATATTGATATAAAACCTTTGCTGTGCTTTACATGATTTTTACATTATCTGTAGTCACTTAGATCAGCACTCTGTTGTACATAATGTTGTGATAAAATAATACAGAATGATGAGCCTGAATTAGTTGGAAGCATTGTAAATAGAAGAAAATGTATGTTAGTTGATTGCTTTAACTTTGATTAATCATAATTTGTGCTCAAATGCGTGAGTTAGGCAGCAAAAACTAAAGAAGGTAGAATAAATGGAAAAAGATTAAAAAAGCAGGTCAGCGTTGCAGATATCTCAGGAGCATTATGAGCAGAAGGGGAACTCTCCCTTATTTTGCCAGGTGTGTTTTGTGTTTAAGTGTTGGCACTCATCTGTATGTATGGAGTTGCTGGACCCAACCTACCCACTGCAGTCTCATTGAACTGAGATTTACAACATATGTTGTGCCAATGGCCGAGCTAATCATTCTTGTTTGGTATGGAGTACCAAGCTTGTGGATGCTGATGACAAAGCAATGCTTTGGGCAGCTGGAGAAGGAGGTTCTTTATCTACTACATCTTTTATCTAGCATGAAAATATATGTGTACTGTCAGAAAGGTATCTATAGGCATTCTGTCACATCATTTTAACCTCAGTAGATGACAGACATGCTTTAGTGTGAGAGCGATAGGTGTGTATCCATGCTAGCTTAATAAATGGAGCCATAGGACAATGCAGATGTGCTTGTTTGCCACTTCACAGAATCCTCAACGTGGTTTATTGGAAAGAACCTTAAAGCTCATCTAGTTCCAGTCCCTTCCATGGGCAGGGACAGCTTCCACTAGACCAGTTTTCTCCAAGCCCCATCCAACCTGGCCTTGAACACTGCCAGGGAGGGACAGAGAAGTCCCACAGCTCCTGTAGACAACCTGTGCCAGGGTCTCACCACACTCATGGGGAAGAACTTCTTCCTAAGATCTCATCTCAATCTCCCCTCTGTCAGTTTAAAACCACGGGGCTTTGAGCAACCTGGTCTAGTGGAAGGTGTCCTTGCCCATGGCAGGGGATTGGGACTGGATGAGTTTGAAGGTCCCTTCCAACCCAAACCATCTGTAATCAGTTGATTCTTGACAAAATACAGAGCCCACGTGGCATGAGAAATAATATCCGCCCGGTGCTTTGAAGGTTCAACCCTGGAGCTACACACATAGGAAAGTTATAATCCATTTCCACTCACCACAGGTCTGGTTTGGTGGAGGCAGGCAAAGGAAAATGGTCGCAGGCAAAGCGTCCTTTTTGCTTGTATTTTTCTTCCAATAAATCAGCCAGTGTTCAGTGCGACTCCAAAAAGGTTTCTCCTTTGGATGAAAAAAGTGAGCAGCAGGTTGCTGTGACGCAGGTTTTGCACCGTCACTGGACTGAACACTCCTTAAACTAACAGAGAGGGTGAAAGGTGGTAGTGTTTTTGCACTGAATCTGTGGGTTTAGATGAGGCAGCACCATTTCTTTTACAAAAGCATGTTTATAGCGACTCCTTAAGAAGTTTAGACTGGAGGGTTGTTTCCAGAAACTGCCCCCTCCCCGCTTGCCAGGTCCCATATGTTTGTCTTGGCAGGATGCGATGTCTGCTTGGCTGGTTCTGGGATATTAAATTGGAGGAACACAGAGCTCTTGATGCTTTTCAATAGGGCTTCTATTGAGTTAGTGTCAGGATAGAGCTGTCAGCCACCTGTGATTGTCCAACAGGGAAAAAGGAAGAAATGAGAGGAGTGAGGAGAGAGCCCTGGAAACCTTTCCCAGTTTCATGGATAGCATGATCAGAGGACAGTATTGTTTGGGAGGCAGCAGCTTTGTGTTGGTTTGAATGTTGAGTCTTTTTGCTGCTGTTCTGGCTCAGTCAGCATTGGTGGTAGGTGAATAAATGATGCTGATAGCTGGAACTGCACAGGTAGGGCAAGCAACTTTCTTATACTTATTTTAAGTTATCATGCATGCAGAATCTGTTAAGAGATTTTGTTGGTGGCCCTAAGTGGGAATAGATTCGGATATCCCAGTTCTGACACTTAGGGATGCTGTATCTCTGCATTTCATTTTTAAGGCATGCATGGTGATAGATGCAGTTACTGTGTAAAAAACTAAGCTGTTGCGAGTCTGTCTTGGCTACTCTTAGGAAATCATAGAATCCCAGACTACTTTAGTTTGGAAGGGACCTTAAAGCTCAAACAGTTGCAACCCCCTGCCGTGTTCAGGGACACCTTCCACTAGAGCAGGTTGCTCCAAGCCCTGTCCAGCCTGGCCTTGAACACTGCCAGGGAATAGACTTGGCACATGCAGTGTCTATCTTCATTATCTAGTTCCTCTGTTGGGCGTGATGAGAGAAAGCAATACTCACCTTCTCCCAGTCAAATAAAGCCCTCTTTTGCCCTGGCACATGCTTTGAAGAATGGAAAGGAAGCAAAAAAGATTTGGAGAAGTCTCCAGGAGAAGGAGAGTAATCCCTTTGCATTTTTGCAGGCTTAGACAATCTGTCACTCTTTGTCTTGATTCTTTCTCTGATTTGCTGCTGCCCATATCCCACTTCTGTGCCTAAGTGCCCCGTTGCACGCACTGTTCCAGAAGAAGAAATGCCTTGGGTTTGGAGCAGATGAAAGTGAGGCAGGAGGGCTCATATGGAGCATTGTCCAGTACACAGCCTGAGCAGCCCTACCTTTGTCATGTAAAAGAAGACTTTCCTTCTCCATTTAAAGGACAGGTGTCAAGATGGTGGAGGAAACTCTTCCTGAGTAGGCTTGTTTCCTTTTTAAGCACAAGCTGCGCTTCTTTCTCTACAGTCATCGTAAACACTTACAGAACAGCAAGGTTTGTCATTTCACAGACCTAGGTCTGTCTGGACCCTGCTTTCCTGACCTTAGCTGGTGACAGTCCCTTTGCTCACACTCAGGTGAGAATTGATTTGAACAGCCCTGGCCTCTAACTCATGCAGACAAACCTTGTCTCACTGTGTTTGCCCATGTTGGTTGTAGTGATTGGATTTAGTTCTCACTCTTCTAGGCAAGCAGATTCATCCTCCCAAGCACAGTCTGTCCCCTAAACCAGGGGTGGCTCTTGCACAGGCAGTTTTCCTTTTTGCCACCGAATTCTTCGCTGTCCTTGAACTGGCAAGTAGCTACCTGGCTCTATCACACACGTGTGCTCTGGTGAGAGTTGATGTCTTCTCATTTCTACTTCCCTCCCAGGTACAGTCCACCTACACAGGCCCTCTTTATTACTTCACATTTGCACCCATATGCTACGCAAGGGTTCCAAGTTGGACGTTCTTATGGAGGGAAAGTAATTTTTGCATCCTTGGATTCCTGAGCTTATTACTGATTTATTTCTTTACATAGTTGCTCATTTCTTAGCAAGGTCTCTTACTGCAGCTCAACTCCATATGGATAACCTCCTGTGGCAGAGCAAACTCCAGCCCACTTATTAATCTGCTCTTTGTATTACTGACAACCTACCCCACGTAGAGATAAATGTAGAGCCTTGAACACGATGTTGAATTTCAATTTTTAAGCCTTTAATCATCTCTATTTCAAATCTTCAAAGTAAAGACGTGGCATGTGGTATTTCCAAATAACTCTTTGTTTTACAGAAGGGTTTATGTATCTTACAACAGGTAAAAGGTGCTTGTAATACAAATGAAGATGCTCACGTAGGAGGATGCAATGAAGTCCTCTTGATCATACATCCCTCATGGTGCAGTGCAATTAATTATAGCCATCAGTTATAGATTTGATGGCTGACTGTTTTTAGATTTATGCGTTAGGTGCCACTAAAGCAGGTCTCTTCTACAGGGTTTTGCAGGACTTCATCCAGAGCTGCCTTCAGCCTGCTGGGCCTGGTGTATCTAACACAGTTTGTCCTCAGTTTACAAAAGATATGGAAAGAATAATGGATTAAAGATGTAATCGCCAATTAACTGGTGGAAAAGTATTTACATATTGCTCCTGGTTTCTAGCTGGGAAGGGAGAAAAGAAAAAATACCAAAATTAATGAAAATAGTAGAGTTTTGACGTCTGGAACAAGTCTGGTGACAAAGGAGTTGGTTAGAAAGGTTAGATAGAGGATAGAGAGGAGGTAGGGGGCAAGGAACAGTTTATCCTTGCAAGGAATGTTCTAGAATGGGGTCTCATTTATTTATCACCTAAGAGAAAATGGAAGATATTAAAAAAAAGAAGGGGTAGAAGGGAGAAAAGAAAACCATTTTCAAATATTTCAGTATTGCATTTCCAATTTACTTCAAACAACTTTATACGTTCACTTCTGTCAGTGTTCAAAGCTGGCTTAGGAGAATTAGCTGCTATTTAACACCTCGGGTCCCCAGAGGATCATGTCAGTGTTTTACAAACCATTTCTTTGTAGTACAAGGGCACTAAGCATAGTTTAAAAATGTAATTTTTATTATTACTTTCTCTGTGGTAGATTCATTGTCTCTTACAAAAATGCAGGGGTTTCAAAATACAGATACCAGCTGAAATATAATATTGTGAAGATAAGCGTGTACATAAAATAACAGCAAAGCCAAAAAAAAAGACAGTGGGGTGAAACCATTTTTCACTGAAAGTAATTATTTTGTGCGCCATCTCACTGCCTTTAAGTTAGAGGAGGGGAGTTGAACCTGTTAGTATTTAGCTATAATTCAGTGTAATTCTACTTAAATGTATAGGGTTTTAGTGGTGTGAAAACAGGCAGCACAGAAACCCTTATGCATGGGAGTTGGTGGAGGTAGAGCTTACTGTGATGGTGGTGCTGGTGTCATCCTCACAAGAGGGGCAGAGAGGGGTCTCTGCACGGCTGGCTGCTGTTTAAACTACTTGCTCATCTGAGATAGTGCTGGAGATTTGTAGAGAAAAAGGGAGAGTTAATTCTATCCGAGGGGGAGCTGGTGTGACACTTGGTCGCCAAGGCCACTGTTCACTCTCTTCTCTTGGTAATTATACCAGGGTTTTCTTATGAGCTTTGGGGTGAGCAGCATGGTTGGAGTCACTGTCCTCCCGTCATCACTCCTTGCTGGTGAGAGTGAGTGACATGGCCTTTCCAAGGAAATGGAAGAGTCACCACACCACGTCTTACTTCCTCTGCTCTTTCCATTGGAGCCTGTGTTGGCCAATGCTCTATGACAGAAGAGTCCATGAATGATGCTTTCTTGTCGTGGATCCCAACTCCTGATACAGACTTATTCACATTCCCAGTGTATCAAAGACTCCTCCAATTCTTGTAGTATTAAACCAGTAGGCTCTGTAAGGGTTTCAGTGGTTGCTGGTACTGTAGCACCCATACTTGGATCTACTCTAAACATGGACTTCTTGAATCATTTTGGTCACATCTGCTGAGTTGTTCGGAGTTCTCTTCTAGCATTTGTATGCAGATACAGTGGTTTCAATGACAGTGTGCATGCAGTATATTTGGATTATAGTAGTACCTGCTGATGGATCAGGAGGCCACCATGCTAGATGCATGAAGGCAGCTTCTGCTGTGAAGAGCTTACCAATGTACAGTTCTGGTATCTTCAGCATAAGAAGGACATGGAGATGTTGGAGCAAGTCCAGAGGAGGTCCACGAGGATGATCAGGGGACTGGAGCACCTCCCATATGAAGACAGGCTGAGAAAGTTGGGGCTGTTCAGCCTGGAG
>JANHGB010048112.1:0-16635 GCA_026283785.1 Coracopsis vasa
GCCAGGGATGGAGCATTCACAACTTCCCTGGGCAACCCATTCCAGTGCCTCACCACCCTCACAGTAAAGAACTTCTTTCTTATATCTAACCTCCTATTGCATCTAGGCAACTAACACAGGTCTACAGACATGTCTAAACTGAAGACACTGCAATAGCTCTGTGAAAGTCAGTTTTGGGAGCAGCCCAGCTGTGACTACAAGCACACAGAGCAGTTTATCATCTCATAACCTATGAACCTTGTCAGTTATCCTCATCTGACAACAGTGACTCTCACAGTAGCAAAAAACGTGGTGAAAGAGTATGGGGAACTTAATGCTGTGGCAGATGAACCAGACCCCTCCATCCCCATGAGAACTTTTTTCGAAGCAGAAACAGCTTCCAGTTGGGCAGAATCAGAAAACTGCATCTCCTTGATTCAGCCCATGAAGTTTGGCAACAAACAAATGATAAGCTTTAAACAGGAGTTTACATACCTGAACTCTGCATATAGGAGTGCAAAGATTTGTGCTACAAATTAAAACAATGTACTAATTTTCACTGTGCACAGAGTTTAGATAAATCCAATCTCTGTTTACCTATCTCATGACTGAGAAGAGATCAAATCCAGAGAAAAGAGTATTGGATGTTGTAGAGAGGAGAGCTAAAGGCCCCCACACGATACAGACGTAATTTGTGCAATTTGTGCCATGGAAGCTCAGAAAGAAATGATCGGTCAGGCTGCCTGGGGTGCTGCACAGGCTTTTGTGCATGAACAACATTTGAATAAACAAGCAATTACATAAACATTCTCAGAGCTAGTGGGAGACAAAACTGATGGAAAAATGAATCATGACCCCAAATGGGCAGTATCACAACGCTGGTAGAAGGCTGAACATTACCTCAATTTTACCCCCAACTGGATAGTGTAACACAACTCCTGTCCAACCTATGCATCTTAAGAAAAAAAGCAAAACCCTATACCAGAACATAAGCAGTACTTAAACAAATACTCAGATCATCATCTGAGATACATGTGTTCTGTGGGGGAGAAAGGAAGGAAATGAAATAATCAACCTGAGGGTACACTGCAGTATTTCTACTGGGACTTTTGTACATCAGGTCTTGCATCCTTCCAGTGTCTCAACACTCAAGGCAGTTTCCATCATCTAAAAAGGGAAAAAACCCCAGCAGATCATGAAGAGAATTATTTGGGCCTGTAGCTATTTGTGTTTAAACATGTAATTAAAATTAACCGAACTGAATTAAAAAAGCAGCTAATTTATGCTGTGGATGATGTGGTGTATGGGCAAATATGAAGCATAGCCATGAGTCTTATTTTCTGATGGAAAAGCTTGGTCTTCATAGGAATTCAGACTCCAAGTCTAAATATTTTAAAGAGCTATTCAATTACATAAGACAGACATTCTATAGTTTTCTGTTACAGGGACTGAAAAAGTGCCAGTGAACTTCTGTGCTGTTCTACCTTGTGAGGACCACACATTGCAGTCATATTAGAAATGTGGCAACTGAATTTAGGAGCAGTCCTTGCAGTTTAACTCCGTAATGAATTAGACTGAGAGAGTATTTGTTTTCAACTCCAATACAGGAATCTGCAGTAGTTTTAAAAGGGATGAAAATGTCATGATAGCTTGCTCCTGAGCTGCTGTGATAAAACTCAAGCATAAAGTAATTAAAATTCTGGGTCTAGAAGTGGACTTTTTACAATTTTAATAATTTTTTACTTACAGAATGGACTATAGTTCACGTGTGGCTTATAATATTACATAATACAAATAGCGTTCAGTTTAACAATTGCCTAAATGCACAAAGAATTAACCAATATAACGCCTCAAACATTACGATGTCCAATTAAAAAAAAAATAAAATCTTTTAAAAGCATACAAATGCAGTTACATCAGGAAAGCCATAAAAATCTATTTCAGTGATGCAAGAAGTCTAATCCGAACCAGGTGGATGAACATCAATCCTAGAATGCTTAGATTCTGTGGGTTTATATTAAAAGTTGGCAGAGAAAAAAGAGATTAGACTAAATCTTCACCTAAATTCAACAAAATAATTTTTTTAGGGAAACACAAGGGCAGAATTCTTGGTAGTGCAGAAGATGATGTGGCCAGGCCAACTAACTGTGTTTCGACATGCTGCTCCACATCCACCTTTCAGAAACTCCATCCACCAAAGACACTGTTCTCTTTCTCCCTCCCCCTTTTAGCCAAACACTGACATGTAAGTGCAGGCAATATGCTGGGAATATGCTATTCCCTTTTCTACTACTGCATTGTAAACTTGATTTTTTTAAAACGTTTTTCTTCAGAGGGAAACAAAGAAACTTAGAGCTCACCAGCAGTGTCATGGAAGTCAGCTTGCTCCTAACTTAAAAGGTGACATGAACCATATGACAAAACAGTGGCCAGTGACAACCCACCACCAAACAATTAAAGTACAAATACGACCAAAGACTGGCAAAGACTGAAGGAGTGAGAAACACAAAACAGGGGAAAAAAAAAAAAAAAAGGGACAGAGGTTCAGAACTGAAGGGAGACAGAGACACATGGCAATACTGAGCTGTACAAAGGGAGATCACCAACTCCGGGATTAAATCCCGCAAAAACTTCCAGAACACATTCAGGTTTGTTCTGAAAACTGGACAAGTATATCAGAATCATGAATATGAATAAGTATATTATAGAAGCAGCTAGTTATTTAAGTAAAAGATCAGGAAAGACAGGAGTCAAATGCCTGCCAACAATACTCGCAGTCTTGTCCATCAGGAAGAATATGCCTGATTTTGTTCTAAGTATCTGAAGAAGGCAAAAAAAAAAAAAAAAAAAGATAGGACTGTTGCCTGTTGGGGTTGGAAAGCAGAGCAGAGCTGTGATAGTTTTAGTCTAGTTTTAGATGTGCAGTACGCAGAATTGACTGAAAATAGCTAGGCAATGATGCCTGTTGCATTCTCGAGATTAGGATCAGGCAAAGGCTTTATGATGGCTGCCAGCATTTGAATAGTTTTGAGACATTTCAGAAGATTATGTGATTCCAGAAGATCTCTTTCTTTTATTAAAAACTAGTGGGTGCTTTTAATAGATGTTGAGTACAGCCAGGCTTTGTTTGAGAAAGCACTGCTTATTCTAAAATAAGCACGATCCAGATAAAATGCTTCATCAGTTCACTGCCTCCTAACAATATCTTTACTTAGGACCTCTAGGCTCTCATCTACACATTGTTTTGCATAAATCCAACTTAAAAGAGAAGCCAGGGGAACCTAACTGAGAGCAAAAGTTGTTAATTAAATAGGCAGGGCATGGGTGATGTTAAATGAACAGTCACACCAGGACAAAGCAGTGACCTGGTACAAAGCCTGTACCTGGATTCTGAGCTGTGAATATCGTCTGTCTTCAGTGTGACCAGAACCTCAAGCAAAAGTAATGAGGGGACTACTGTTTGCTCTTATTCACCTGAGCAAGATCCTCACCATCTGCAAGTGACAGTCACAAGCACTAGAGGTATGCTTATGCTTTTGGCCAAGAGGAAATGAGATGAATCTGTGTAATTAAAAAAAAAAACCTGAACAACTCCTGTGTTCCCTCCATGACCAGTGACAACTGGATGGCTTCAGAATTCCAGCCTAAGTTGGACAAAAGCATCTGGAAAACTGACACAAGACCACAACACTGAACTGAAGACACACAGGAGTCACCAGCTACAGAAATCACAGATTGCCCCTTTTCCCTTTCCTTTCCTTTGTCAAAAATTGGAAATAGCGACTCACTAGCTTTGTATCCTACAAATCCTACCCCATGCAAGGAAGTTTAATCATTCGGATACACTCCCATCAATGCAGTCAGTTGAAAAGGCTTCAGTTTTTAAAGGAAACTTGCAATTTTTGTAACATTCTCTTCTCGTACTGAAGTAAGCCATTTAAATCTCTACTTTATTACATGCTCAAGTACACCAAGCAGTCCAAACACAGAAAAATGGATTAGATAAACAGAAATATTTTTGTTATGACCTAATTTAAGGACCTTAAAAATAATGTGACTACTTTAAAAACTGCAAGGCATCAAAAGGCTTAAAAATATTGCAGAGACACGAGAGTGTAAGGTATCTGGCAAGTATTGATAGAGTAACATTTAACTCAAATGAGAAACAGGAGGCATTCAGAGACACATGGCTACCATTCACGTAAATTTATGACCAGGGCATTTCTGTTACTGTAATACTCTTTGTACCAGGAGCCACATGCAATGGCTCCCTCTTTTATGTGCAATGTCCATTTATGTCATACTGGTGAAAATTAAAGAAAGGCTTGAATTTGGAATTTGCTGGCTGCCAGTACAACATAAAAGATGAAGGTAGTACAGCTTCTGCTCTTTGTAAAAGAAATCAACAGCCTAGAAGAAGGAATCATGCAGCTTTTACAAACAGTAAGCAGCAGAAGAGGTGTCTAGGAGACAAAAGCATACATGCCCCATCCTACACACAAATTAACATCAGTCTACTACAGATCCACGTACACCTTTAAGAAAGGTGCCTAATGTTTCTATCAAACTAATGAATACACTGCTTCCTTGATTACCTTCAAAGTTCATTTGTGCATCTGCACTAGCACTAAAATCTTAGTATCATAGCCTGTTCTGGAAGACGCCTTTAGTAAGCCTCGTCTTACCACACAGTCAATGCTTTTATGTTTCCTTGAACAGAAATCTAAAGTGAACAGTGCAAAATACAATCTACAAAGTAGACATACAATGCCATCTGTATTGCAATTCCCTCATTAGTTTTATAGTTTATATTATCTTCATATTACATTCCTTCTTACAGAAGCACTTAAACATCACAGCAGCCTGAGTAATAAAACCCTAAATTATAAATAGTAACAGCTTCTCCTTATCAGGCAATAAGTGTCCAGGATTCCAAATATGGTAAAGCAATTCGTAAACTTTAGAAATAATGAGCTGTAGGCAAAAATATTCCAACTCTTATCACAAACTGTTTTTCCATAGGGTGTCTGCCTCTACCTGCACACCAGATTCACATCATTAAGATGGGATTGGAAGAACTTCTCTGCCACACTCTGTTCACAGCTCAGTCTTTTAATTCTTGGGTATGATGCCTGACCTCCAATCATTCTTTATCCCTGGTTCACCAGGTTTATGACTCCTTCTAAAGGCAAACAAGGGTCACTGGGGAAACAAGGGACACTTCAAGTGAAACAAAAATAACTATGCCTAAATGCACAGGAAATGTTGCTGATCCAACCCTAATCCAAGCTTGTTTTACATTTTGCTGCTCCTTTAAATACCACCCTGTCTCTGCATCTTCCTGTCATCTCTTGTTCTCTGTTGTCATCTCTCTGAGGTTATTCACATAGCGCAGTATAGCACTGTAAATCCCTGAACAGGGCATCATATGCACCTCTATGCCCATGCAACCCACAAGCATAAGGTACAGCGCTAGCCCATGTTTCCAACGTCCAAGTAAGCTCACTAAAAACTAGGTGAGGTATTTCTGCACAGCTTTGCACTGTGCTATGGATTCAGGCTCTCTAATGAGGAAATAATTTTTCTGCTGTTTGCACAAAGCACCTTGTTTAGCATCTAGGCTCAGAACTAAAGCCACTAGGTGCTGCACAAATAAAATCCCCCAAAACAACAGTAGCAACACAGCCTTCTTGTAGATTCCTAAAACCCACAAGTACACTTAGTAGACTGCTGAGAGAAATGTGATGAAAAACATGCCAGTGTGGTTCTCTGCAACAAAATATAGACCACAGCTCCACAGGAGGCCAAGCACAAGGGACACAACTCAGCCCAACACCTAGGAAAACTCCAACCTGAAACAGCAAGAAGAAAACTAGATGTTTTAATAGCTCATTCCTATTTCTTTACCACAGTGCAGCCAGGGCCAAAAGTTTTCTCATCAGTAAAGGTTCTTCAAAGGGAGATGAGTTCATTAAATCAGAAACATTTTATCCTGTGAATTGGTGAAACCTCAACAGCATTAGAGCATCACAGCTTCAAAGGAAAGCAAAATGTTTTCATGCAATATGCTTCTTCCCCTAGCTTCCCTGGCCATTGCTTCAAGAATGTACCATTTCCTGTATCTTTCTACTACTTTCTATATCTTGGTTTGGTTTTTTGTTCACTTGTTTAAAAAAAAAAAAAAAAAAAAAAAGAAAAAGGCATTCCTCCTCCCCCCCCCCAAAAAAAACCCCCGTAACAACATGAACAAAAAACCAACAAACCAACAAAAAAACCTGAAAACAACCAACCAAAACAACAACAACAAAAAACCCACAAAACTACTTGGGAGCACTATTCTTGGCAGGAAAAAAAAAATAGGCACCTCATGCGTACAAAATAAAGGTTACTGATTGTTTCACTCTGCTGGAATGCTTTACAAAATCACATCCCCATATGCGATAAAATGTCACAGCAGTTTTTGACACATCACCTGTATTTTACAAATACCAAAGTTAAGAGGTCATGTAAATTCTGCTCTCAATTCTTCAGTGTGCTTTGGTCTTCCAATAGTATTTTTAAGGGAATTTTCAGATTATGGAGTAAACCAGATTCTATTTAAAGGACATGGATTATCAAACTGGTGAGTAAGGAAGAAAGGAGAGAAATAAGGTTATGTATCATATACAATGTTTTCAGAATTCCCTACATGAGTTACACATTTAATCCCATGACATTTCAATAGGATTGAGAAGTTCAACATGACCTAGATGCTGACCCCATGCTAGTAAGTGCCTGGACTAGCTACAGACTTCCAACCAGGGCTGTACCTTATTCAAAAAAATATCATCCTTGGACAATTCCTCTCACAATGAAAACGTAAGGGGATATAGCACAATCTATGTCTCTGGGTGTTAGAGACATCACAAATGCACATCACAGTTTGTTTACTTGGGTGTTTTCACGATCACGGTTCAATTTCTGCCTAAGTCCCCTAAATGGAAAACAAACTTTTTAGGAAGTCAAGGTATTTGGAGACTTTTAAGGGCCTGTTCTTTCAATAACTACAACCATCTGAAATTAATAAGTGAAACAAGAAACTTTCTGTCCAGCTTTCATCATTTGTGGAAATGTCTGCTTTTTTTCCATCAGCATCAGCAGCTGATAAATGAGAACTTTGGGAAGCTTGTAATGCTGCCATGTAAGACATTATCAGCCCAAACCTTTAACAGTAGCTGAAGCACACTGTAAACTGACTGCAGTACACTAAAATTGGACAAGAGGGTCAGTATGCATCATTTGGTTAGGACAACTTAACAATTTCATACCATTCATAGCCAATCTCTTGCTGCTTAAGTGATGCAATTAATGCCATTCACACTTTACAAAGAAAAAACCCCAAGGCTTCACTGCTTCTCCTAATGTGACTACCCCATTGCTCTGTTGTTATAAAGCCATTTCTACTGGTACAGATGACTGATGGAGGGTTTACAAATTGCTATTTCCCAAAAGCTGCTTTAAAGCTACATTTCACAGATTTTTTTTAATTCAAGGTCCGTATTAGAAGAGGGGATTAGTGTCACTGTTACAGAGATTACTGCACATCAGTATAAAGACTTCCAGAACTTTAAGTCGGTGCCATTGAAGCAGAGCACTGTGCTTAAGTATGGGAAACTGTTACCACACTTAATAGCTCATCATATGTTCAGAAATGCAACAAATCAGAAAAAATCCCAGATTTAATTCATTATGTTTATATATTTAAAACAATGCATACAGTGCTTTACAATTATTTGCCCTACCATAAACATGGTGGTATTTTGACATTTAAGCAAAAAGACTGCTCTGATTCATTTGCAGATTAAGTTGTATTTTTGTGCTAAATGCTCAGCTACTCTGTCCCACAGACCAAGTCACACGACATTTGTTCATATATGGTTATTCTTGGATGCATGGAAAGAAAGGGAAAAGAAAAAACCCAAACCAAGAAGTTACTCAGTTAAAAGCTCTTTCCATCTGCCTGGAGTTTTATTAATAACTCATCACCATGGTATCACAGCATCTTAAGGAAAATAAAACATAGTTGCTAGGCTCTCCAACCTCTAAGGATAAAAGAGAATACTTCTTAAGGAAGACTAGGAGAAACTGTTTCGGTCTTGTTTCCTTATCACTCTTGAGAGTGAGGCTAAGCCAAGAAATGGGCCTCATATTGTGTTCTGAAAGCTGCAAGTATCGTGGCCATCACTCAAATTTGTCATCCACGACCCAACTCTTTGCACTAGCACCTACATAAAAAAACAGAAATCCAAGCTGCGAAGGGACAAAGCCTAAGCAAAAGGGAACTGGATGAAGGAATGCATTGCTTTCTTCAGCACTCTCATTTAACCCTCAAAAGGACTCTCTGACCACATCACTGTTGCCCCTATTCACGTTAACTGAAAATGAGCTGTTTGCTGACACGCACTGAACTCCGTCCTGCAGAAGGGGCTCCAGGATCAGCACATGGCACAGTCTTGCACTCAACTGAGCCCCACAGTGTCATGCTCTGAATGCATCTGACATCAGTGGTGGGAACTAGGGAACAGTTCAGTGACAGGTCCTCTACTCAGAAGAATGTCAGCTATTTCTCACAAGTATTTTCAAAATTACTGAGTTTGAGAAGTGCCACCCTTTACCTGTAGCAGTCTCCCCAACAATACAGAGACAGAGGATGTCCCCATGCCTCTGCCAGGTTTACGCTCTATAAGGAACAAGAAGCCTGCACGCACTTGTAAACATTATCTGCTTCAATATGTGAAGTGGGTGCAAAATGCGTTGTAACATTTTTAGAGTCCTAATATACAGAAGCATCAAGTTTAAATGCAGTAAAAAGCATATGGCAGTTTGTTTGCAGTCCACATTGCCTTTCAAAATGCATGTACTGCATGTTTGACTGTTGCCACATTGTTATTCCAGGAAAGAATGGGACAGCAAAGGAAAATCTGTAAAAACAACATATAGACTGAAGGGTACGACATACAGACTGAAGTGCTTCCTACTTCCAGATAACCACAATATTGACTAAATTCATTCTAAGGCTGAAGAGCAATGCAATCAGAAGTCACACTTTCACTTGCTACGCTATTCTGCTGAAGTGTCTCATGAGCAGGAAAGCTTTACAGAACCCTTATGTCTAGTGCCAGACAAGGAGAGAAATCCAGACCTGCAAACTATCCAGTCTGCCATTTGTGAGAGATACAATGAGTGGTTACACCATTTCCTTCCTTTCGCCCTGTTAAAATGAGAAAGCAGACAGGATTACAAAAAAACCACTGGGTGCAGCAGATTCATTTCCAGTGCCGTCTCCCTCAAGTCACAGCACTCAATCTTCCCATATACACTTAACACAGCAAACAGATCATGCAGCTCAAGGGGCAAGAGAAGACAAGAAGCCCGAGAGAAGTGCATTTCCCAATGAAGGCCTGACATGACATAAAATGCCAAAGCAGCAGACCTGCCCCACTTCTCAAGAGATGCTGCCATAGCTCAACAGACTTCCCTCTCAGAAGGACATCATTCCTTGTGTACTGTTTATGCTATATTTCAGAAGGAAGGAAACTGCTCTTTAGCGCACCTTTTCCACACTCATATTATTGCACACTAAAGCAGAAGTCTGTCACCTACACCAGGTGTAAAATGCTGTATTTTGATGTCTCAGGTGGCTTTATGTTATATTTCTTACAGTTGCAAGAGAAGTTAAGCACATGAGACAACTGTCTCCTTGTCCTTCAGTTGCTTGGCTAATTTGTACAAGCCAGAAAACCATCATCTCTTTGATATTTGTAGCTCTGAGAAAGCAATGATTCCTGCAACATGAAGCTGCGCTATACTTAGGGTCTTCCTTTTAGGGTGAAAAAGAAGCAGAGTTCAAGGTAAAAAAAGTCTCTGGAAGCAATCACCCTGATTTACCCCTGCCTGTCAGGCCGGGTGCATTTTGTCTCTCTCTGTATCCAGAACATATACAACTAATTCTATTTTCTAGAACTGCAACTGTTGATTGATGAGTCATCTTTCCTGTATTTTTTTTTTTTTTTTTAATGATTTTGGCATTGTTCCTTGAAATTCCTCTCTGGCTATGTAATGGAAATTTTGACCTCACACTCTGGTTTCTTTAACATCACAGATACTGAGATTATAAGCTTAGGAAGACCAAGCAGTTCAATAAAGGATCCAATGAAAAAAATTTGTAGCTTAAAAAGAAAGCAAGCTGTACAAAATAAACTCTCAAGTAAATATTTAGCTGCATGGCTATGCAGCTAGATTATGTTCCTAATAACACAGCAACACATTTATCATAATTAATAATTCATGGGGGGAGGGTTGCTTCCCTCTTTCCCCTCCTGGATTTGTTAAAGTTGTTGGCGAGTGAAACTTGGCATATATCAAAGTTCAGTTTTTCCTTCTAATTAGCAACTCCCCATATTATGGTTTCGAAAACATACTGCAATTAGTACTCAGAAAGCAAAAAGTAGAAAAATGTAAACCAGAGGAGAGTAGAAAGAAACCAAAAGCACCAAACAATTCATCCATGAGTTGGAACTATTGCATGGTGTAGCATAACACTTTTCAGATTGTAACCAGCAAGATGAGGGACTTTTCAGCTCTGTATTTTCCTCCATTTGGGAGCAATGTGGAAAGTACATAGTAGCCCAAATTTCTCAGACATGCTAAGTTCAAAACACATGGCAAAAGAGCTCAGAATTTTGTATTTAGTCCCACAAAAAAAAATTAGATGAATCTTTACAGAAAAAATAAAAATTGAACACATTTGTGTACTAGTCTGATTTATGTAAAACTTCATCTAATAAATGTAAGAGAAACTCCTCGATCTACTCAGCCTGCATTCAGCCAGCAGGAAAACCCCACAGCACTCAGAAACAGACACACTGCTAGCACCTGCTGGAGCCTCTAACCAGCAATTACAACCAACCACCAACAATCATCATGGTAAGCTAGATCTAAGATGTGGTGCATTCATGGCTCACACAGGCTAAGCCTATTCAAATGAACTGACATTCCTGCCTATCTTCCAAACGCTAAGTGGTATAAGCCAAGGGACATGACAACATGAGCTTCACATTATTCTTGGAAAAACTCTGAAGGAGATTTCTCAAATGAGAACACCATTATCTCTCTGGCAACTCTCTGTGGTCATGCCAGAGGGCAGCCCACTCTACGCTCCCCATGTTTAGCTTGCATGACCAACCACCTTTCATTCAGGCCAACCAAAGGAGACAATATTTGGCAATGAGCTTCACTGCTGCTCTAGCTACAGGGCAGCCCACAGTAGTCCCTTCACAAGTTTCATTAGACACTGACCAACTTAAGTGGCCAATTTAACCCATGAAGAACAAGCAAGTTTGAAACTTTGAAGACAGTCACTGCTCTTCCCATCAAAATAGCACTCTGAATGGAAACTGTGCACCCAACAGTAAAGTAGCTCTGACTACATGTGCTGGGACACGTAACTATGGAGATGGCACCACCGCCTGCCTTGCAGGTGCTTTGAAACTCGTAGGACTGTTTGTCCTCAGTCTGTTGCAATGATAGAATAAGTTAATGTGACTCATACTGGTGTGATGACTGGCAAATACTTGTGATAAGATGCTACTGAAAAAACCCAGTGTGTGAACACATTCCCAACTCCCTGATGAAGTTGAGTTCCCAAAAAAAGACACTGGGAGAGGAGAAGGAAGACAGAAAGACAGTCAATTATTCTGTTGTGTTTTTGGTTTTTGATTGTTTTGTTGTGGTTTTTTTTTTACCTTTTCAGTCTCAGCAGAGAGCTGAGATAGCTGTATATTAGTAAAATAATATGCCTGTAACATACGGTGAAATACAGAGGATTTTAACATAGGCTTCCTTACATACAGCCATCAGTGGATGCAGGAAAGAAATGGCCAAAAGCTTTCTTTTGTCAGGGAAAAATTCAGCAAATATCAGAACAGCTTAATTTTTACACACTAGTAGTATTTTTGAATTGACTGTATGAGGCAACATTTTAAATATTTCCATCCATCTCATAAATAATGTTGCATATTTAGGGGAATACTCTACTATCAACACAATTGCTAAAATATCTGAGGTCTGTAATTACACAGAAAAGGAGAAAAGTAGCTCGGCCAGAGGATCCTGACAGTGAAAATAAGAATAGTTTGGACACAGGGAAGAAGCGAGAGAGAGAGAGAGATTGATATTAATGCATTCCTCTTCCCAGTGATATGTTTATGTTACATGTAAGTGTACCTGATTTAACTTGGATAACAACCCATGAAAACATGACAGCTGAAACCATCTGAAGCCAAAATCAGAAACATGGTAGCAGAAACATTTCAGAAAGCACTCTAATTTCTGTAAAACAAAATTATGTTGGTTTCATTCTCATCCTCACAGACCTTCTTTCACATCAAAGCCACAAACAGTAAAGGTTCACAAACTGGTTGGAGAGGAATGATAGCTCTTTCCCTGGGAAGAAAGGGAAACACACAGCCTGGGATCCTGACTGGGACCTGGTCAGAAGAGAAGAGTAGCTCGGCCAGAGGATGGCCTGACATTGACAAGGAGAAAGGTTTGTGCAACATGGGGCAGAGGAGTGTGTCACTATTAAGATACTACCAGTATTATCAGGAAAGAAAAAAAATGGGGAAGGGGCAAGTTGTCAGACTGCATCTTAACTTCAAATGTGAACCGCTTATAACTTGTACTAAGGAGAGATGATGGTAGATGCCCACTGCTCAATGAAGCACACCCATCGTCCACATTCCAAATGCAACTTTTAACTGTTTTGAGAAATCGTCTTCAATGTCTACAGTTTGGGACCAAACCCAAGGCCAAAAACCAAACAAAACCCATACCCTATATTTCTTAATAATTGTTGTCTGAAAACTGTTATTTCCTCTCATGCAAGAAATTGCTTCTGAACTAATGTTTTATTTAGCTCATCTTTGTAAAACATTCTCAACACCCTAGAAGAGTCTCTTTTCAAGAAGTAATTTTTTTAAAAAAATAATTTAGGTTTTTTTTTTTTATTTTAAAAATTTATATTTTTTTAAAAAAAAGTGGAAGATTTTCCATCTTCCACTGGAAAGTAAGAAATGCCCTTGGGCCAAAAAAACCCCCAAAACTACCAAAAAACCCCCTGTAATTACGTGACTGAATAACCTGAAATTCTCAAGTTTTTTCATACATAGTGTATACAACCTACAACCATTTATCCAAAAGTATTAGAAGTGAAAATATTTTTCAAAAACACAAGGACTGAAATAGCAACAGAAATAATGTCCACATAAATTATCAGAATTATGGAGGGAAAGGGGAAGAAAACACATTATTATTAAATGCACCTTTTTATCAGGGAGACTGAAATCCTTCCATGAGGCCTTCCTTATACAGAATCATAGAATCATAGAACAGTTAGGGTTGGAAAGTATATACATGGTAATGAAATGATCTTCAGTTGCTCAGTTACTGAAAATCCCCTTTGCTTATCACTATCATTGTATGTACTATTTGATTACACTTGGCAACAGTGAAAGTATGGTACTTGTACCCATCAGAAAAAAAAAAAAAAGGCCAAACATATCAAAACTTCTTATTGTATCATTTTCTATTTTGGACCTCAAAAAATTATCCGGAGCTGAAGTTTACACATAAGCAATATACAGAATCTTCGTATGACCTAAGAAGTCCAAAAGGAGGTATCTTTGTAAGACTCCTAATGTAGTCCAGTTCATCTATTAGTCCTAATGATCATTAGTCTTAAAATGTGAAGGAATTAATAATTAATTATTCCAAACTCTCTCAAGATACTCTCCAGACTTTTTACTTTCAGCTCGAAATATTTTTCTAGTTATTTCCCAGGTATGCTGTAATACACTTTTCTACATAATGCAGAGAAAAATACAATCAAGATGTCAAAAGAGCAAAAAATGTAGAGATCCATGTTACCACTATGCTCCAGCTGATACAGTGGGTGACCCTGAGCAAATCACTTAGCCATATTCTCACCAAAAATGGAGAAGGCTCCAGACTCTGAAAAATGACTGTCAGACCAAAAAATGTTTATAGAGCAGCTTGCAATCATCAAACAGAAGGCGCTTCAAATGGAAAGTATTACAGCATATGCTATGTTCTAGCCATGATTAAAAAAAAGAAAAACCAAAACAAAAAGAACAGGAAAAAGAAGAACCTTTGCAGTCATGACTACACACATGTTCTAAACAGAAATGAAACTCCTGTTTCTTGGGTACAGCTCTTTGATTTTTTTCAGTACTTATACTTGATAAAGACCAGGTCTAGAAACAAGAAAAATAAACCAGAAGTTCATGCATACAGGATCATATGAAAGCTGCTGAAATACTCACAAACTGCAGGTGCAAGAAGATTCTTGGAAAGAGGCAGTTATCTATTCCTATGCTTAGTTCCCACATAGTTAAAAGTCAAATTTCCAGCTACTAAAGCCCTTCTTCAGGATTCAGTCACCTTCGTAAAGTAAAGGATAAAAGGAAAAGAAGTACTTTTCATAAAAGGGAGAGATGCAGAATGTAAAAACAACTTGTGTCAGGATGCAACAAAGCACACACAAACTCCTGATTTGACAGATGGAATGAGAAACCTTTGATCTGCACCCAAGAAATCAAGATGTGTTGGTGTTTATTTGCAGGAAGAGAGGGTTACACCATCTGAAAGGAACCTAGCAAATATTTTTTTTCCCTCTGCTTGGGCTGGTTGGCAAGATTTGGATGAAGGCACAAAGAAACCAAATGCCACTGCTTCCTAGCAAAATGCTTGCTTGTTCCATCCAAATGACTGCTCCCCATGGAGATGGCAGTGGCAGAGTTTGCATTAGCTTCTTGCAACGTATCTCTTCCAAGTGCAAAGACTTAGCAGCAGGAACAATAAGAACTTAAATGCAGACAGAGGCTGAAGCTGTAAGCATATGACAATTCACTGGGCAAATCCTGTTTTATGGTATACACTGGCCAGTGTTACTGCCAGCAATCGGCTATGGCTATGAACAACGCTAGCTAAGACAAGCATACGGTGAGAAAAGAATGACAATACGATTAGTTACTGTGCAAGAAATAAGAGGCAAAGATGCAATTCACAATTTTGACTTTAACATCTACATGAAGTAGGGCTACTCTGATTTTCAGGAGTCTACTAATGGTACAACATGAGATTTATTTATATTTTTACAGGTTCACTCTTCTTTTTGATTCTTATACTTTAAACCAAGCAAACAAGCCAATAAAAACTAATCAACTGGGATTATGAAGTACAAAGTAAGGGCACAGACACTTCGTTTTCCTTCTTTATGCTCTTCTTCCACCTACCTGTGTGTGAAAGTATCACATAAAAAAAGGGAAGAAATACTTTCACTGATTACAAAGGCACTGCATAAAACCAACTCAACACACATTGTTGCCAAATGTATATAGCATAAGCAAAGCAAACGGCTACCATCTTTCCCATAATTATATTTTACTTAAAAAAATACAAAATAAAATCAGCTACAGCCTTCATTCAACATGTAAATCTAAACAGACTGAGAACGGAAGTAAGTGCTTGCTGTCCAGGTGTGAAGTTTATGATTACTCTGAACAATTAAAAGCATTAGAATGTCTAACACCCATTGGTTTCTCCAAGCACTCATCCATACTGCATGCTTGGCAGTGGCTTCAAAGAAAATGCCGATTAAATAACATGATTCAGATGTGAAAAGGCTGACAATAAACAGCATTTTAGTACCACTCAGTCATAAAAAAGCAGGCTTTAGTACTGCATGTCCACGTTATGAAAAATGAAACTGTTTCTTCCGAGAATAACATGCTGAATGTTTGACCAATGTGCCCTGCCATGAAAACCAGGGGAAATTTGTTCTGATTTTCCTTGTCCCATCAACATTTAAAAGCAGCCTTATGTAATAGAGTATAACTACTAAAAAATGACCAACTTTTCTTTAAAAATCTCATAAGAAAAATTTTTAGTTACCCACTTCTGCCATTTTTAATAAAGCCATTTTATTATGTTGTTGCTCTTAAAGAACAATGTTCACAGAAAAACTACAAATAAAGTCATAAAAGACTTTTCTCAAAGATCACTAAGCAGATCAGATGGCCTCTGATCAATGCAATAGCCATTAACTGCAAGTGTGTCATGACACTAACTTAAATGACAGGCCTACCCGCGGCATGGAGGCAGTTACAGAGCCATGGGAAGAAAACACCAAGCACAGTGACTTCTTCCATGTTTTATAAGGGACTTCCTTATCTCCCTTCAAATCCCTAAGGAAAGGACTGTTTGGCAGTTTTCATAACCACTAATTCCTGTATAAAATGGATAAAAGAAAAAAAACTACACTAGTTGGACTCATCACATTTCTGGAGTCTTCTAGGCTATGGCAGACAGATTAATATACCCTGCTGTAAAAGAAACATCTCAAATGCAAGTATATATCCCAACACAACATTAGCAGATGGTGATTATAAAATGTGTGTGAGAGGCTTGGGTGTGCTTGGTCATACTGTTCACCAGAAAAGATAGATTACTATGGATGTGAAAGATAACAGGAAGGGATTCTATAGGTGCATTGCAAATAAAAGACAGACAAGGGACAATGAAGGCAGGTTGAAAAAG